>JAAGNO010020735.1:0-15991 GCA_033439905.1 Ceryle rudis | reverse complement strand
TATTATTAATGGAAGTTATCCTAATGATTTTCTTAGAGTCATATCTGAATTGAATTCATACAGTAAGAAAAAAATACACTTCAGGCATTTTTTTCTCTTTTCTATTTTTTTAAAAAACCTTTTAAGTCATGGTTGTCTGAGATATTTACGCTGTCCTTTTGATACAAGAAACAACTCCTTAAAGCAATGGAGATTCAGCTATAGTGCTTTTCAGAGTGCCACTGGCAAAAAACAAGCAGAAAAGGACTGTCACTGGTACAGAAATTCCTTGTAATTTGATCAAAAAAAAAAAAAAAAGAGGCAAAAGGCAGTAAAAAAAATCAAACCTCAAATTCTAATTTCTGTTATAATGAAACACAATTAGACTTCAACTATTAAAAAAAATAATTAAAAAATTGTTTAGTACTTCTCTATATTACTTCTAAAAAGTTAATTTATGATCTGTTGCTTATCATGTGTTCCTTACTACTTCCTGCTCTCTCCTTCCAGTCAAGCAAAGTTTGGTACTACTTGCTTACTTCTGAAGTTCTCCAGTGTATCTCTGTGGACTATTCTTTAAAGTAATGGTGCTAAACTAATAGAAAATACTATAAATAATAGTATAAATATGAAGCTTCTAAATTACTGTTGCAGATGTTCAAACTATTTATAGTAGAAAAAAATATGCAAATGATCAAGAAAAACTTGATTGGATAGATCAGTACCACCACTGAGGATACTGATTTTGTAAGGAAATCAGCTGAACATGCACTGAATTATATTTTTATCCAAAGATCTTTGCATAACTAAAAGAAGAATGATACTGATCCACTTCACAGAGTATTTCTTCTTCTTACCTGATGCCAAAGGTTACGGAGATGATTTGCCTGATTAAACTGTACTTTTGGAGGTTACTGGTTTCAGAACACAGGATACTTATTTATGGACAGTACTAGAGAATTCACAGACCCTCAAAACATTTAATACCAATTATGTGTATTTATTTTTGCTATTTATCAGCTTTTAAATACTCACAATCTTAAGCTGTTCTGCCATTTGCATGGCCATTTTGAAGACTTCCCAATTCACTCCTTTGAGCTTAATGTGATGATGCTAAAGGGTTTGCTCAGCATGAAAGCAGTCATTTAGTTAAAGGACTGGCATATCAATCATTTGTCAGCCCTGCAGAAACCTATCCATGTATGGAAGAAAAAGGCTCAACAAACAGACAACCCCATCTCCCACCATTTCTCTAGGCTATTTTCTGGGGTTTTTTTTTTTGTATTTTCTTCACTGTTAAAATTTCTTGCCAGCAGCAAGCAGTCAATACCACAACTACCTTCCACTTCAGTGCTGCCAGGAATGCAGTCTTTTATAAACAGTCTCATTGCAAAAAGAGGAAATATAGCTCTTTCTCAATAAAAAAAGTGTCCAAAATCTCACCTTATTCAGAAGATAGAATTATTGTTCATAAAATGTAGCCAAGAATTCAACAGCTGATGAAAAAGTAAATTTGTCGCTGCTAAAAGCTTTGAGGAACTGATTAGTAACATTACAAAGTTGAAGTGCTGGATCTTTTCAGAAGTCAATGCTACATATTAGCAATTAATTTGTGACAGAAGGCATAGTTAGAGTCAAATTTCAACTCAGTCATGAAACTACACAGCAACTGAAACATGGAAAAACATATTTAGAAATCATCTACATAAATACCGCAGCTAAAAGAAGAAAGTAAAATATGAAATAAAAAGAAAAATGATAAATGTTGATGGAAATATTTTACTGTCTAGAATTACATAAACTCTAGTTGGTTCTGTGGCAGTATTTATTTCCTAATGATGCGCACCTGTAATGTATTGCTATATCTGGATCAATGAGTTAGCACGTGAGATTAATTTCATGTGTGTGTTATCTGGTTTACATTAAAGGTAAATTGCTAAGCAAAGCTGAATCAGGCTCAATGCCAAAAGCAGAATGTTGTAATACAAAACTTATATTGGTTGGCAAAGGTAGCTTCCATAACTTTACTTGCCTTGCCAGAATCAAGATAAGAGAAAAATCTGTATATATATGGTTTGGACTTCATTGGTCCTTCCCTGGCACTTTTAAAATTTGAAAGGACTCATCAGTTAATACAGGTTGTGGAAGTAACTGTCATACCCATGTTATTTATGTAGAATTATCTGTAAAATGAAAGTATACCTAAGAGGTTTTATTTTTCATAGGTTTCAAAAGGATGTTTTCTAGAAAAGTGGTCCTTGTTTAAGTAAATGCACAACATAGTATTTTTACACAGAAACTTACTGGGGTTTGGAGATGGAGCATATCTAGCATTCATGAAAGCTTCAGGAAAAAGTTTTTCTCATATTCAAGCTACAGTTTGCATGTAGGCCTACAGGTGGAGAGCTGGAGCATAGCTAAACAGCAAACAACACTGGTAAATCAGAGGATCGGTCCATATTTAAATGCTGGACTGTATGATTCAGGTATGGGAACTGTGCTTCAACTTCCTGCTTTGTGCGTTGACTTCTTAACCATGAACTCTTCTGGGTTTTTTTTGTCAGGACCTCCAGAATGGCTTTACTATGAAAAGGACTATCAGTTCTTACCAGCTACCGACCTAGGGATACCAGCAATAAGCTCACAGAGGTCTGCACTATTGCCAAGCAAGTCTGCTCCTCTTATTTGAGGATCTCTTTAATGCTCCAAATATCTAACTTCAAATGAGCATTGAAATCCATGAAACTACATCAGACTTTAATGGAGACTTTGTCATTATATGTTCAATACTCCACTGAGTGAGTTTGGGAAATAGTATACTCAGCTATACCCTGTGGTATACTTGGTAATGGCGAGTGCTTCCTTTTACCAGTAGTGCTCTTGGATATTAATCAGTTCCCATGTTTCTCTGAAATTCTAGGTGTGGCTCTTCATTTAATTAAAAATGTTAATTTATACACATTTAACCTTCCACATAGCAAAATAGGTATAATTGGAAGTTGTCAGAATCAATATCTATTTATCATCAAGACACCAGGGAGAGCTATCATATGTTATCATGAATGAGAAATAAGTCACATAATGAAATGAGGCTTAAGGTAACAAATGGTTAATTAAAGTATGTTAGTGAAGAATAAAATCAATTGGTGTATATCCAATCCAGTCTCTGAAAAGAGTGGCTGTATTTCCCTTCTTTTGATGTCAAATCTGGGGCCTTTAACATACTGTTCTAGGCAGTAGACACATTAAAATTAAATAAAAGCTAGTAATTGAATGGTCTTTTAGTATATTCTCTGATTGCAGGGTTAATTCTCAAAAGTTCGTAACTGGAAATCAAAATACTGGAAAGGTCACAAAAATAGCTATCAAGTATAACTCACTTTCACATTGGCTGCTGGGTGAGGAAGAGAGCAATAGAAAACACTAAAAAAGTTTCAGAGGATTTTAGGGTATTATTGAAGCAATAGCATGAATGAAAATAATTTGATTAGAATCATTCAGCACAGGTTTAAGAGGGGAAATTCAGGCTCAAGCAAATTAAAAGGTCTTCAAAGATGTTATTGTCATGCAGTTCTGAGTGACTTTGGGCAATGGTAATGAGATATGGACTCATTCACCTCTGGGTCATTATTTCAAATTTGACCAAGGTCAATGGCAAACAGAGGTCATTGGTATCTTATGGCTTAGTGACCAGTGTGAAATAAGCTGAAGGTCTCCTTTGTATGCTTATTGGACACTAGCCCACATCAAAAAGGCACCCTCACAAGTGATACTGCTGTTGTCGATCTTAACAGCATTGAAGGGGCTACATGGGCACACAGGCTGCACTCCCATCTGAACTGTGGAGGTGGTCTTTCTAGGTCAAGACTGAAATATGCTGGGAAGCTGAAACAAAGATACTTCTAGCAACAGTGCCTTTGCTGTACCTTTACAACTATGAGAACAATCTAACTCAAGTACAACATAAAAATAAGATATTAAAAACCAAAACAAAAAAAAACCAAAAAAACAAAAAACCAAAAAAAAACAAAAAAAAAAAAACATTGGGAAAAGGGGGAAAAAAAAAAAAAAAAAAAAAGATTAAAAAGACAAAGTGCTAAAAGCTTATGCTTTGCTTATTTTTTTCTATATGAATAGTTTCCAAAAATTATTTCCTCCAAAAGAGGACATAATGGTTTAACATAAATACACTAAATCTAAATCTGGAGATGAATGAGTGTCTTGGGGAAATTTACCATCAAGACATAAATGATAAAGATTATTTCATTCAATGTATGTACACAGCTGAAGTGTCAATGAAATATAACCTGTGCATATGTGATAGGCATAAAATATATTTTATATTTATTGGAAAATATAAACTCTACAGGTATTTATTAGTAATAAGTTAGTAATGAGAGGTTTTGTTTAATTCAAGTTATGAAGACACTGATCAAGGATAGCTATCTGAGATGCCAGAGACTGGAAAATAACCCAAACCAATCCCAATAACATTTTTACATAAAGTCTATTGCCTAATATAACTGCTCTGGGTACTGCCTACTTTTTTTGTTTGTTTAATTATTCATTTTCTGACTCAGTTTATGATTCTGTCTGCACAGCTTTGTCAGTTTACTCTGAAGTCCAGAGTAGGAGTTATCCCTGAAAAGCAAAGTAGTTGTTTCAACCCCTCCTCCCTCCAGACTCTTTGTTTCACACTTATTGGGCTCTAATCACAAATTCTGCTATAACTAAGGAGGAAGCCTCCTCTTTATTTCCACCCCAAGGGACTGTCCCAAAAAGAAATGTTTTGAATGCTGAATGACTGCAGATGCCTTCTGACACAGGCATCAGCTTAATGCATACTGCTTGCCTGATACTGAACATTATCTGGCAGTATGTCTTACTGCAATGGGAAGCACTAAATTAAATGATCCATATATTATATTTGCAAAAGTAGAAACTTATTGTACATGCAGCAGCAGATTTCAGAAAGAGAGATAGTTAAGAAAACCTGTTCAGGTTAGAAATTACCTAATGCTGAAAGTATCTCAAATGAGATGGGTACAAAAAAGTTAATATAAACAACAGCAGAAAGTACTGAAAAACAAATCTATTGGAAAAACTTTTATTCTAGCTCTTCTTTTAAGTGTATCAATATTTTAGCTGGCAGTCTGCAGGTTTAAAAACCTGATAGGCTAAAGGACCTTGTTTAAATTAGCTTTTAGCTAAAGATATAAAACTTTCCCCATCTTAAATGCAGCTTTCAAACTTGAACAATTTTCTTCAAAAAAATTCCCTCTCAGAAAAATTCACTAGAAAAATGAGGACAAAGGACAATTCCGATTATAAATATATTCTACTAAGTATGGCATAGAGCAAGAAATTAGGCTGCACCCATACAATGCAGAGATCTGGCATGGGATTTCATTGCTAATTTTCACCTAATTTTAAAGAGTTCTTGCAGGATGTGACAAAAAAAGAAGTGACTTACTTGCTCCTAGTTCTGGGCTCTTTATGGCTACTAGTATGCTGTGATATCTTTCTAATATGAAGGTTTTTAGACCTTAACATGTTAATTAAGAAATCTTTTTTATTATTAGGACCCCCCCTTCAGATGACCTTTATATTTTAATCCAGTTCCACTGATCCAATCATACAGTAAATCATCACAGGTTTAGGTTTAGATGCATATGGATACATGAAATCCAATATGCAAGAGAAGATGAAAAATACCAACAGTAAAAAAAAATAAAAGTGACTTAAAGAACTCCTCCTTTTCTATTTAGTGCTACTCTATTGATTTTTTATTTTTTTTTATAACGTACTTTGCAGATGCATCATATACAATAGAGAGAATTACTAAGTTTTCCTATAAATAATCAGACCAGTCAGGTTTTTAATTGTTTTGGTTTTTTTTCCCCATTCTTTTCAGGATAAAAGGCCAATAATTTGATTTGTTCTTAAAATGAAAGAAAACCAAATATCCACAATTAATGCATTTTTAATTTAATATTTTACTCCTTTGGATTGTATTAACGCATACAGGTGCAACAAATAGAAATATCAAAACTATTATCTACCTTTTAAACATCTCTTTGCAACATTTGAAAACAAATATTTGTTCAAATTTTCACAATTTCAAGAACATTAAACAATTACTTGAATAAAAATTCCAGTTCGTGATAGGGGATGTTTTCAATTACTTTGCTCAACTCAACTTATTTTTCTAACTATTCTTTCTTTGCCTTCAGAAGGAGAACAAACTCCAGAAGTTACTTTATCTGCCTTTTTTTGTTGCTTTGGGTCACTTCAGGTTTATGATTGGTTTGCTGATATTCCTCATTTCATTTACATAGCTATATCAATGCCAACCATTCTTCACTCAAGATGCATAAAAGAGGAAATATACAAGTGGTTCCAGAAGCACCTTGTAATAGTACTTATTTATGCATAATAATATGTTAGTAGCACATAACTATCGGTATATGATGCTCTAGAACATAAATATTTATTAATCTATAAATTCTATTTTTTAATTTTAGCAAGTTAGGGGTGAAGGGGGATGTACCACACCTGTTTATCCCATTGTCACGGTGAATAAGCCATGTTTTAGTGTTTGTCATTGATAAATAATTTGTATGTTATTCTGTTTTCTTTCTATCTATACATCCATCTGTACCAAAAGATATGTATATCACTAAAGAAAGCAGTCAGATAGATAGATACATAGAAAGATATGATTAATAAAATAATTTTAAAACTATTTCAGTGAATCACAAAATATAAATTACACTGCAGCAGTTATCCACAGGATTATTCTTATCAGCTAAATGTTAAGCAATTTTCTTTGGAGAGCTGGTTGGCTATAGTTGACACTTGTTCTCAATAGGAAGAGATACATATAAATGAAACAATTTCTTAATTACACTTTCTCTGTATAAAATCTCACTGGTCCCACAGACAACTGTTGTATAAGAGCAGGACATGAGGCATTTATTTGGTATTGAAATATAATCCACAAGATGCTAAAAAATCTTTGCCACTTGTATTTTCTTTCTGCCGTCTCAATATTTTTGTATTTCTGGTATGTAATTCTGCTAATTAAAAGGGGGGTTGCAACTTTTTACACATCATAATAACTTGTGCTTCATTCACCTTGCAATCCAATTGAACCTTTTTTCATGGTTTGTAGATGGAAGGAGGAATTCTAAAGAATTATGACATATAAAGACAAAGCAGAAATTCACCTTCCTAGTTCTCAAATACGTTAGAAAAATATATATTTTGTAGAGTTTAATCTACTTCCTGGAAGCTTCCAGACAATGAGATGTAGTGGGGTATTATGACAGAATGTTGCAGAATGTATAGTATGCAGGAATCTGGTTTGATAGAGAAACTGATTCCTGGACTTTACAGATATTTTCTATCTCTAACCTCTATGAATCTATGATACTCAAACATATTGAAGTCATTTCAGCATGGTATTAATTGTGCTCTCTCTCTGTTTGAGTATCTGCATGTATGTGTGCTCTTTTGTATAAAACATCCCTTGTTTCAAAGTTTTTACCTAAAACTATAATGCTTAATATTCTGCTATTCTGTTCTCCCATAAATTATTGTTTTCAGTATTCCACATCATAATCATCTGAACACTTCAAATGATGACATTTCATTCTCTTTTATCCTTTCCCTGAATCATATTTCCATATGTATGTTATACATGTGCAGCTACAAGTAATGAAAGATAAAATAGAAAAGCTTCAAAAAATAATAATTGCTGTATTTTGAAATATTAGAGCATCCTTGAAAAAGTTAATGATTCATCCATTGCTGGCCATAGCATATAAAGACAAATGTTAAATATCCCTCTGTCATTAGAATTGACATGGTGGTAAATGAAAGAATTTCCTTTTTCTATTATTTATTTATATTTGGCTACATGGTTAATGGAATGTCTGCCTAAAAACAAAGGACCCTTCACCAGTGCTTACTTTTTTTCCTCAATTATCTTACATACTATCAACAAGAATCAGCTTTTCCTCTGCAGAATACCTAGCTTGTTAACACCCAGATTGTTTGAAAAAAAAAAAATCTCTGCATTTGTGGGCAAACTCTTGTCTGTGGCATGCAGAAACACATGAAATCTCAAAATAGAAATGTATCAACGTTAATGTCGGTGAGCAGAAGGGAAGCAGGGCCTGCCACTATGATTAACAGATCACCTGACAGAACTTCTTCCTGTGCGCAAAGAACAAATACATAACTCTGGCAACCAGGCAGAGTTGCTGTTTTCTCAAGTCACAATTATTAATTGCTTTGTAATCTTTGTTGCACTTCACTGAGGTTACCCTATAGGACATAAGACTGAAGGCCAGACTTCTTTGTTTATATTTACTCTATATCAAATATATCAGACCCATTTCTTAGCTGGGAGATTAGCCTCCTACAAACACTTATGCCTCTCCTGTAATTAGCCTTTTTGTTAGGGTATTATATTAATAGTTTTAGGTAATGGAGTTTCCAGAACTAGCAAGATAATTTTTTTTCTTTCTTTTGTGAAATAACTCAGTGTAAGTAAATGATAGATTCCTCCTGTGAGTGCAACTGCTGCTCAGGAACTGTACATGTACATAAGCCCCATGCAAGATCACTACATTTAAGCCATTATTCTAGTATCTCATATTTAATACACTTTATTAGCCACTCTACTCTGAATGTTGATCAATAGCATCACAAATGGGTAAATGCCAGTGAAATGGCACCATCAGAAACTCATAGTCTAGTCCAGTGCCACAAGGACTTAGATGAAACACAGTCCAAGTGTCTTTGTATACAGTTATCACTCCCATGAGCAAATGACATCATCTACCTGGACTTGTGCAAAGCCTTTGACACTGTCCCACACGATGTCCTGGTCTCTAAATTGAAAAGACCAGGATTTGATGGATGGACCATTTGATAGATAAGGAATTGACTGTATGGTCGCATTCAAAGAGTTGTGATCAGTGGATCTATGTCCCAGTGGTGACCAGTAATGAGTGACATTCCTCAGGGATTGGTAATGGGACTGCTGCTGTTTAACATCTTTGTTGGTAACATGGAGAGTGAGATTGAGCAAGTTTGTGGATGACACCGAGATGTGTGGTGCAGTCAACACACTGGAGGGAAGGGATGCCATCCAGAGTGATCTGGACAGGCTTGAGTGGTGAGCCCATGTCAACGTCATAAAGTTCAACAAGACCAAGTACAGGGTCCTGAACCTGGGTCAAGGCTCTCCTAAACACAAGTACAGTCCGGCAGAGTATGGATCAAGAGCAGTCCTGAGGAGAAAGACTTGGGCATGCTGGTTCATGAAAAGCTCAATATGAGCCAGCAATGTGTGAATGAAGCCCAGAGAGCCAACTGTATCCTGGGCTGCATCAAAAGAAGTATGGCCAGCAGGTCGAGGTAGGTGATTTGGCCCCTCTCCTCCACTCTTGTGAGATCCCACCTAGAGTACTGTGTCCAGCTCTGGAGCCCCCAACACAAGAAGGACATGGATCTATTGGAGTGGGTCCAGAGGAAGGCTATGAAGATAAACAGAGAGGCTGGAGCACCTCTCCTATGGGACAGGCTGAGACAGTTTGGCTTGTTCATCCTGGAGAAAAGGCGGCTCTGGAGAAACCTTATAGCAGCTTTCTAGTACCTGAATGGGACATACAAGAAAGGTGGGGAGGGACATTTCCCAAAGGCCTGTACTGATAGGATGAGAGGTAGTGGTTTGAAACTGGAAGAGGGCAGATTTGAATTAGAAATAAGAAGGAAATTCTTCATGATGAGGGTGATGACACCCTGGAACAGGTTGCCCAGGGAAATTGTGGATGTTCCATCACTGGATGTGTTCAGATCCAGGCTGGATAGGGCCTTGAACAACCTTGTCTAGTGGGAAGTATCCCTGCCATGTCAGGGGAGTTGGAACTAGATGATCTTTCCAACACAAGCCATTCTATGATTCTATGATTGTTACACACCACTGAATATTCTGTCCATCCTGCCATTTAGTTTAGTTCAAGATAGTCCTTGTTTCAATAAAGGACTTTCCTGAAAACCTAACTGTTTTGTTCTCACTGCAATATTTCAATTTTTTTCCCACTTAAACCCCTGAAATCATGGCAGTAAAGAATGGAGAGGATCAAAAGCCACTGACTGCTGAGGCATTCACATGTGGGACCAGCACCAGACACTAACTGCCTGTGCTATCAGGATCTTGGCTTACTCGTGTATAGTAAGGTGAGAAACTGTATATGATTTAACTGTTCCCTTCATCAGTCATTAAGACTAATCCTTTTCTAATATGCAGTCTTTGGAAGGGTTATAAAACCAGATTTTTACTCTTCCCATGTAAAATACAAGCAGATTGAAGTCATACCCTATGATATTTGGGTATCCCACACTGAATACCCTAACAGTGGTTTTGCTGCTCTGGACTTAATAAAGCTCTGCAGTAAGCATGTAAAGAAATGTCCTTAAGAACATGTAGACAATTATCATAACTAAAAGCATTGCATTGCTATTCTTAAAAGATTCTGGGTAATCTAGTGTTGAAATTGTGCTGCATAGAACATCTTTTTAATGTATAATTTCATGGAAAGCTATGTTTCTCTCCTTTGACTTTCATTGCCCCCCCAGATTACTTCCTCACCCATAGTTTCTGCAGTCTGTTTAGCATCACATAATGGCTGAGGGAAAATGCATGTTGCTTTTTGTGTCCTTTCAGGCTATTAATCATTAGTAACCTTGTATTCAGAGTTAGTTCATTAAATATGTATGCCTTTTGGTAATCTGATGCCTGATATATGTTACAAACATTGTGCACTAACAGCAATTATATCCTCTCTAATGGGTTTTTTAATTGTAATACCATGTTGGAGAAGCCTATGAAGTCTGAAATTCTAAAAATATCAGTAAACCAGATTCTGCTCAATGATAGCTCAGTAATAAACACATGGAGAAAGGTCTTAGTTTGGAACATGATAGGATGAACTATGCAGGGAACTGAATTATTAAGATTAATCTTTATTTCAATCTGATGAAGAACAAAGAGATGAAGGGAAGAAACATATCACAAACACTGCAAAATACCATGGCAGTATAAAGTCCTTATTTAGTCGTCATGTCCTCACTGCTCTAAACCTAGCTACTTCAAACTTGCTAAAACATTTTTTTTCTTCCCCAGTGCAAATGATCCTTCTGTGAGTTGTATAATCAAGGACTAGTAGAATATTCTTGGTGGAGAACTCAGCAGATTTTTCACTTTCTGCAAATAAACCACACCATAAATATTTACCAAAACCATTTTAATAACAGGAAAGCTAGTATCTCAAGTGCCTTTAATCTATTGCTCTTTTACCGGTAAGCCTGCAATAATAAGAACAATACTGTGGTACTAACAAAAAAAATGTAAAACCTGAATCAACTATAGACATTTATTTATGGGAGTTTTATCCTCTGTACTTGAATGAACTTTCATAGAATATGATAAACAGTCAGCAAATATTTGTCATGCTTTAAAACTAATTTGGAAAACTTCTCTGAATCATAGCTGTCAGTAGCAAGTTTTGTTCTTCTGATGCATAATGAAGCTTTGCTCTGATTGCAACCTAACTGAAGAATTTTTATTTTAAAAAAAGGGTCATGAAAGTATTCTTTTTTTCAGTTACAAAGGTTTTTAATATAGTTAACTTGCAACATTCAGAAATATCACTGGCATAGAGCAAGGTCCATGAAATTTGATCAGTGCTGACTCCAGAATTTCCAACTCATTATGGATCACTTTGAGATTCCAACAGATATTCTGGCATCTAGCATCTTATATTTCTCTTGCGAAAGAAAATTTTTAGGGTTCTTGCTAGGCTATTCTAATAAAAAGCTGTCCTACACACACACAAGGGCAGAGGAACAAGGGCAGATGGGGACACAAATTAATACCCTGCCTTGGCTAATCCCATACCCACCATGGGAGAGCTATCAGCCCATTAAAGGCTCCTCCATTCATACAGAAGAGCCACTAGCCTATTAAAAGTTCCTTCTCACACATGAAAGAGTACAGAGGCATGACAGCAGATGGGGGAACACAATAACCAGCCAGAGAAACAAGCTCCCACCCTGTAGCCCCCTGGCGATGTCTCGGGGAAGACTTCAGCCCCATGGGATGAGAAGCATGCATCATCCATATTAGCACTCCGTAGCATTTTTTGGATGGAGGGTTGTTACTGTCTACACAAGCATGAGACACATTATGGGATACATAGGAAAATATTTTGGGATTGTGTAACCTTCATTTGGAGATGTTTTAGCAGATGAACCAAACATGGAAAAGTGGTTTAGGAGGAACAGGTGTATTAAAATAGTGTGATAAGGGGATAAAAGGGGAATGAAGACAGATGGCTGATAAGTACACTTGTCTGGCCATGTCCTGTACCTGATCAGAGCAATTTGTCCTGCTCTCTTATTAAACACTACTCATAACTATTTTCCTGGGTGAGGGGACTTTAGTGTATGTGTATGTTGGTCTGTACCAGCAACCAGGGAGGGAGGGGAAGGGGACTTCAGCCTAAGCAGTTCATAGGTCCAGAGGGCAGCAGCTGGGAAAATGCGAGTGTCTGAGGTCAGCTACTGGAGGGATCTGTACTGTATATACATTTATATTTCTATTAACAGACCTTCAAACTGATCAACCAGAGAGAGTGAATGGGTGAGGCCATTGTGCTGTGTGTTTCTGCCTGTGTTAATCTGTACAAATGGCTTCATATGCAGTGTATGTACATCATAGAAGTGTTTTTGTGCTTTGCCTATCAGGAATACCTTCTCAGCCTAGTGACTGGACCTGGGGACAGGAAGCTGCTACAGCCTTGCCTCTAAGTTTGTTGGATTCAGCAACTCCCTAATAGATTTGAACCCTCAAACATTTTCAGATTTGGGTTTAGTTTTCTTAGAGGAAACTGTAAGTTATAGGAATGGCTTGTTCCCTTCTGCTTGCAAACGGCCATCAGCTCATCATCTGAACAAATTGCTGTTAAATTATTTGATTAAACAAACTATGAATCCTGATGAGTGTATTTGAAATTTTTTGGAAATTTCAAGTTAATTGCTTGATGAAATATGCAAATACTTAAGTCGGTGTTTACTAAGAGCTGTTCTTGTCCATCAAGAATGACTCAGTGGAGTTAAAGAAGATACAATGAAGGGCAACTTAAAGAAATAAGGCAAGAGAATAGCTCTTTTTTCAAGAGAATTTGAAAAGGCTAGGACTCTAATTTGAAAAGAAGAAGACTAAGAAGGTATATTAGTAAGATTTAGAAACACCAGCAAAGTAGTAGATGAGTATAGAACTGCTACCACCAAATCCCACAGTACTGGTCATAGGAGGCTCTCATTGAATCAAATACAAGGTAAACAGATCAAAAAAAGTACTTAAAACATTAGGCAATGCAATTCTGGAATTTATTGCTGTAGTAGTTTGTAGGTGAAAACTGTATCAGTGGGTTCTAAAGTGAATTAGAAGAATCCATACATAACAAGTCCATAGACAGGTATGAAAGTGAATACATAGGAATGTACCTTATAACATCCCTAATTTAATGACTGAATAGTAGAGTCTACAAGGGAAATGGACTGCAGTAGTTAGGCTTGTATGCTGTTTTGAAATGGCAAATCCCACTGACATTAATGGAAGAAGGACTAAGTGGAGAGTTGCTCTGAATCCAAGAACATTTTTTACATACTTATTTTTATGGACTTCACCCAGTTCAAGAGTCCATTTTCTTAAGTGTTTCTCAAATGTATTCCATAAATTTGTGATTGAAGGTCCTCATTCTGCAATTTTCCACAGGAAGATGTACTTTTGCATACACAGTTTATCTGATTTCCACTGTCCCACCAATGTAGGAAATAACAGGTTTGTGGCAGTATTTAAAAGTTGCAGAATGATAAAATGATAATTAAAGAAATAAGTTCCAGAAAGGAAGTATAGTGACAGCTAATCAGCATTAGCAGCATGAATAAAATATCAGAGCAGGAAATACTGCATAGAACCACAATCTTAAAATGTAACATTAAAAGCATTTCAGTCATTTGCCAGGAAGTAGCCAGGTATAGTCAATAGACCTTGTATTTTTAAAATATTCTTTAGATGCAGTCAGTAGAATCTTCTGGTTCTGTCTCACTATTTAGAGAAGGCTCTACTATTAAGTCAAATGGTTTGAGAGAATGCTGTTTCCCTGGAGTATGCAGTAAAACACCGTAGTTCACAATTTCTATTGCAGAACACATCCTCTTCAGAAAAGTAATAATTTATAGAAATATAACATTGTTATTGGATGAACTAGAATGACTGGACCTTGGACAAAGTCATGGCTTTGTTTAGAGAGAAAGATCTCCATCAATTTATAAAACTCATAACTGGAAAAGGTATTATTAAGAACTTATGGGAAAACATATTTTCCTTCATAATTTGGCTTTGCTCATCCCAGAATTTATTTCCTTTTTAGTTGAAAAGAGGAATAATTAAAATGTTTGGCTAGTTAGTAACAGGTAAGCTCTTTTCAGTACAGATATGAAGAAAAATAATAAGAGTATCTGCTATGCAGTGATAAAAATAACACTAGAAAAACAAGTTGCAATATTATATACCTGATGATTCAGTGACTATTACTCTTGCCTAAAGATCACCCTCACGTTACCCATTTCCCTACAGAGCTCTCATTTAAAGCAAATGGCAAACAATCAGATAATTTTAAAATAAATGCATCATTAACATCTCTAAACATTATAAATTTAGAAAATGTTTGTATGCTGTGAGGCATTGGTATGCAAGGCATAACTGTTTTGGCTTTCAGCATAGACAACCCTTTGAGTAGCTGCAGTATTGTGTTTCTTATACTCCTGATGGAATATTTAAAGAAACATCTTTGGAAGTGCTTCCTGATATTAAATATCTCTTGCATGTAAGGTAAGATTTGAAACTGTAAGGGATATTTTTAATTAGCATTGATTACCAATAGTTCCAAATATTCAGAGATTAAAATTAAGTGCATATATTGTTTAAGATGAATACTCTAGAAATTCTCTCCTAACCTGAGAGGAGTCTAGAAATCTTGGGCATCAACTGCCTGCTGTGTGGGCAGGATTGGCAGGATCTTAATTACATATTTAAATCTATTGTCTGGGTCTGCAGGTGCAAAAATGGTGTGTAAAATCAGTAACTGTCCCAAAAATCACCCTCAAAAAAATAGATGCCCAGTTTATATAATCAAAACTAATAACTTTTACATCTGTAACTGCTGTGATGCCATGATTGCTGCAAAGATGTTTTGAATTCATCTATTTCAATGCAAATTCTTTGTGAATATGTCTGTTTATATGCAAATAAAAAAGAATATGAAATATTTTTTTAAAAAGATTATTCATTTTTTTCATGTAACCACTAAAATGCACAGTAATATCTTTGTTCTTTTGAAGTAATTGCTATAATTTATTTGAAAATGTTCATCCATTTTTTATTGGGTGCTGCATATATCATAGATAATAAAATCTCAACATAGAATTAAGGATAACATCAGAACCTTGCAAGCAAAATTCTTCATAAAAACATCAAAAAATTTTGAAAAATATAGATAAACTTCAGAGTTCAAGACAAAATTAACATTTCAAAGCAAGATTCCAAAATTACCTTAACCCCCACTCCTTAGACATCCCACTCTTATTTCTCTTTCTTCCTGTCTTCAAGACATCATATTCTTGATTCATTTTCCTGAAAGAACCTTTAAAAAGTCTAAAACTCATGCAATGAACGTTTATTTTTACAGATTAATTCTAAGCAAGTGTCCCATGAACTATAGTCATAGAATGGTTTGGAGGCCTAAAAACTGTGTCTGTATTCTGTGAGCTTCCTTGTATCCTCACCTCCATCCCTGGAAAAATGATGGAGCAGCTCATTCTGGAGGTCATCTCTAAGCATATGGAAGAGAACAAGGTTATCAGGAGTAGTCAG
>JAAGNO010020734.1:0-12896 GCA_033439905.1 Ceryle rudis | reverse complement strand
ATTTTTATTATCCTTTTTTTTTTTTTTTTTTTTTTTTTAGGTGGTTTTAACGAACAGAGATTTCATGGTATAAAGGAAGGGAAAAACAACTTGTAAGAAGAAGACGCCGAACCGCCCCTGGGGAGCAAAAGTCCTGGTCACTCACCTGCAGCTCCAGATGCTGGCCATGTCCTACAGTTCTCACGCCCACCCTGAGGGTCCCAGCACTGCCAGGATGCAGGTCTGGAGCCTTGTCCCCCCACAGCCCCCCAGCATCTCTTTCTAGCCAAGGCGCAGTGAAATGGGGGGGCTTGATCTGTTTTAGGATTCAGCAAACCAAGGGCAAAGCCATCAGGAGAGCGTGCGCAGTCCAGCACAGGCCTGCTCGCAGTGGTGGGACGGGCAGGAGCTCCTCATGACTGATAGAAAAGGACCTTCAGTCTGGGAGAGGGGGCCAGCACCAAGGTGAATTCAGTGTTTAGTGCCCCGCCTGCTCGCACAGAACTTGTCTGCAGCCGGCAGCTCCTCCTGCAGACCTCACCACAGCCCACGGCTGCTGCTGGGCTCTGCTCAGAGGGATGGAGACAACCATGGAGCCAGTGTGCTGATGGGAGCAAACCAGCAAAGCACCACATGGTCCCCGCTACAGCCGCAGAGTGTCTGCGCCCGCTCAGCTCTGCCCGTTCTTCTCTGCTGCGCTCGGAGCTGGCAGGACCCTGGGAGCAAAGCCCCTCTGAGAGCCCAGCGAGCCAGGGTGCAGCCTGGGGACCCTCTTACCTCTTCAATCCGCTGGCCAAGGAGAGGCAGAGCACGGCGAGGAGGAGGAGGAAGCTCTTCATGTTGGCGGCGGCGCTGGCCTCGGCTGGCTCTGCGCGTTGTTCTTATACCAACAGGTACACCCTCGCCCGGTGTCCCGGTGCCTGCGATAACGCCCCGTTCAATGTCAACACAGGGCTTTGGCAGTTGAAATGAATCACTGGCCACATCCCAGGCGAGGCAGAGGGTCAAGTTTGTCTTTGTGGGCGAGGGGCTGAGCAGGGTGGTGCCCAGGGACCTGCCGGACGCTGAGCAAGGGGCTGTGGTGGCCACTTCTGGGAGCAGCAAAGCTCCCGCAGCAGGAGCGGAATGAGGTCTCCACCCCAGCACCTCCATCCTGGTGCCAGCTCCTTGTCCTCTGGAAATCACACGGCCCATCTGAGCTGGTGGAATCCCCCCAGAAACGCTCCAGAGGAGCCTTTCCCATTTCCTTGGCCCCACGGCCACCGTGGGGCGTCCCAGCTGCAAGGGGGGTACAGGAAAAGGATGTGTTTGTAGCTCGGGCAGCTGCCGAACAAACTTGAAAAGGCAAAGACTAATTAGCAGTGATGAATTGCTCAGGAATCTGCAACTTTCCCTTTTAAATAGCAGCCAGTGCCATCAAATCGGGGTCTTTGCATGGGAGACAGTTCCACGTGGCTTTACAGCCTCTAATGGGCTCTTCCCCAGGGGCTGATTTTCGTTTAACACAGGATGGCCGCCTCATTAAGCCTCTGTGAATGCAAATAAAATATGCTAATGATCAAATAAAGCCTTCAGATACAGAGGGGAGGAGAGAGGGGGAAGGAGGGGATTTTCTTGCTGCCACCACCACTCAAGAGACGCGGCCGAGGGCTCGCGCTGACGCTGTGTCACCCTCCTGGCTGTTTTCCATGCTTTTGGCACTATAATATCTGGTGATGGGTGCCACAAAGGGAGCTGGTTTACCCAGTGAGCACTGTTCGTGTAATTAATGGGGTTCCTACTCTTACAAAACCTTTGTTTTTTCCAAGTCAAATGCAAATTCTCTGCGTTTCCGCATGCCCAGGTTGGTAGCTGCAGTATTTTTTATCAAGGAGCTTTTACGGAAGTTGTTATCTCCCTCCTTTTTCAGATGCAGTTGAATGTATCAGTCTAATCATATATTCATAGAAGGGATTTAAAAAGAAAAAGGAAAAAACCATCCTAAAACAAAAGCAATTGCAGCAAGTGCCAGATCAGCTGAAAGCAGCAAGTCGATTGTTACGGACGTGGTTTATAACCCGAAAATCCTGTAAGAAAATCCCGCCTGAAGGGCCATTGGGCTTCTGAGATAAACGAGAGCGAGAGCGGTAGTACGGACAAGCCGAATGCTTTAAGCAAAATAGTTTATTTAGCGGAAAAGATCCCCAATTGGATCATAATAATCTGCAAACTCGTGACAGTGGATTCAGCGTTAAAATCCGAAGATGAGAGAAATAAAGAGGCCAAACCTTTAGTTCAGAAATTCTCGGAGGAAAGCAAACCTTCTTCTACTTCTTATTTTCTTGTTCTAAGAGTAACTTTAAAACGCAGCCTCTTAAAGGTAAATCAAAAGTTTTATTTCTAACGGAACAAAATGTGCTTTTTTTTTTCCTTTTCTCTTTCAGGAGCCAACACAAAACCCGGCCTTTTGTCCAAGAAATTGGGGAAAAAAGGCATCTGTCTTGTTTGTAAAAGAGAGAAAAAGCACTTGTGCTCAGTCAGAATGGAATGAAACATAACTGCCAGCTACTGGAACATCCCAGGTCTTGTAAGTAACATACGGGGGACCATATATAGTCATATATAAATATACACATAGTACTGGTTCTGGGCCGTGTATCTCACCCCATCCAGCTTTACACAACTGCCCCCAGGTACGTCAGAAAGGGGTTATGCACCTTGTGCAGAAAGCCTGCAGAAGCGTGTGGTGCTTTACTCATTTTAAGAAACCTGCTTTCAGGCTAAAAATATGTTATCTATGGCCTTCTTTTTTTTTTTTTTTTTTGTATTTCCTTTAGTTTAGCCACTTCCACGACCCGCTCGGAGTGAGACAAATTGCGCCCAAGTAGCATTTCCTGAAAAGCCTTTTTTTCGCTGTTTATCAAATACTGCTGCCACCTGTTAATCTATTTATACATCGCTGAGCACTTGAAAGGGTGAAACCCAGCAATGGCAACACTCACCTTAAAAAAAAATAAACAAAAACAAGCGAGATCAGTTAAATATCTACCGGTGGCACAGCAGCTGTGGGTAAAGCTGCACTAGATCCCACCGGGGTGGAGCTGATGGACAACGTGGTCCCCGTGGTTCCAAGCAATGGAGGGGGGGCAGTGTGGGCGGTGACCAGCCCATGGTGGGGACCTAGCTGGGGACCCCAAATGGCGGTGCAGCTCTTGGGGGTGAGCCCCGATGGCCTCTGGCAGCGAGGGGTACGTAGAGAGTCTCAAGACCAGATTCTCTTTGGCTGCGGGAAGTCCAGGGGGATTCACCGAGATGCTGGGATGTTACCGCCCCGGGAGAGGGTTGCTGTGGGAGCCTGGGGGTGATGGGGATGTTTAAACACCAGCAAGCACCATCCCCATGAGTCAGGGACCCCACAAGAAGGGAGGTGCCTCTCTCCCTGCCCATCTGAGGAAGAAGCACCCGAGAGCTCGTGCTGCTGCAGGGCATCTCCAGCACCAAACTGCTGCTGCTGCGCCAGAGCTGCAAAAGCAGCTCCTACGGAGCAGTGGCTCCGCGCTCACCAAATCTGCTGCGAACTGACGAGAGCAGCTCTGCCAGGCTGCCGGTTGCACCCCACCGCTATGAAGTGATGCTGTGAGGTACCACTGACCAGAAAAGTTTCCCAGAAAATGGGCAAGTGGAGGCCCACTGCCCCCAGTAGACACCAAGCCCTGCCAGGCTCTGGGACCGTGTCCTTTATGATTTAACACCCCTATAGAAAACTTCTACTGGGAAGCACTCAGAGCACTTTTTGGGTGGCAGCTGAACTGCTCAGGGCTGAGGTAGCTCCGCTGCTGCCGGGCAAAGCTCGCTGCCCTTGGGAGCTGCTTTGCTCCAGCAAAGCTCAGCTGCATTTTAACACAAAACTGCTGGAAGACAGAGCAAGAGGGGGGATCTGCCTGAGGAGAACCACCTGGGGAGATACATCATCCCAGCCCCGGATCAGAGGCGTGTGCAGAACAGCAGAAAAACACCCCAATAAATTTAAATGAGCCAACTGACAGAGAGGAAGCGTCATGGAACTTCATGTGGGCTCATTCCTGCCATCACCATCAGAGTAGAGTGAGACTGCATCCGGTACCCAGACGGCAAGCGCTTCTGCACTGCTGGACCCCTGTGGCTGCACGGCCACCAAAAATGCTGCTAAAACGTCCTTAGTTCCTGCTTCCTCCAAGGCCTCGGCTGCCCCAGTCCTGTGGGAAAGGGAAGGTGTGGAAAGCTCTGGTCACCAGGTAAAACACCACCGGGTATTGCGCTCGCCGGGCTGCTGCACACGGCGCCTCAGGAAGCAGAGGGGTTGAACAGTGGGATGAGAGCTGGGGGTGGTGTCCAGGTCCAAGGGATGTCTGTGGGCATGTGTCGCTTCCAGCTGGAGCTTCAGCCTTAAGCTGGGGCAGCAAGGCCTGGCTCAAATGGGATTAAAACAATTTGAGGCAATCCTGTGATTTTGCTTACCTTTAGATCGAGCGTTGACACCTGGGCTTCACAACTCGGAGTAGGTTCTTTACCAGCCTTGGTTTCACTGGGGCATCTTGCTTGAGAAAGGGTTAATCTCCTGGGAGCTGGCAGGAGGGAGGATCACAGCAAGTTACCCGATAGACCAAAAAAGTACATGTGCTGCCAGCACCTTACTGGCTGTTATCTTCAAAACAGATATTTCAATGTGCGTGTGTGTATCACCTCCCCAATCTCGCCGTACCCCCTCGCAGCAGAGATGCTGCTCGCTGCTGATATTTGGATTTGGGTCTTATTTTGCAATTTCCTTTTGAACAGCTCATTTTTCAGATTGTTATCTTCTGCAGCAGCATCTCCTGCCCCGCAATCGGAAACGAGCCATTTAAGAATGACAGCCATTTGAGAAGGATATTTGGGGACAGAGCAGTTCAATAAGGGAGGGGGAAAATTCCAGCAAGAAATGGACTTTTAGCTTGGCAGTTACCAAACTGTTCTGGTAAGTGGAATTTTGCAGGAGATTGGTGAGATTATCAGAAAAGCTTTTGATGAATTACTCTTAGAAATGTGTCGTAGAGGGAATGATAGGATCCAATCCACAGGACGGATCATGCCTTTGCTCTTACTATCACTTCCTATCAGTCGATCAATATTATTATTATGGATCTCATCATATCGGAGCTTTAGTTGAAGATGCCTCCCTGTGTTAGACCATTAGAAATAGTAACTAGATAGGCACTGAGGGAAAATTTAGAGTGCTGTTTTGCAAGTGAAAGCTCACAAAAGGAATGCCCCCAGTCGCCGTCCTTTATCATAAATTTTTTAAGTATTATGGCCAAAAATCCCACGCCAAGAGTCCGAGTTCAGGGGTATGTGTTTTCTGATTCTGTGCCTTAAGTCCCTTTAGCTTCAACGGGATTTAACTGCTCACCTAGAATTAAATGCGAGGCGTTTCAAATGCAGAAGTGTTGAAGGGCCCCTGACATTGCTGGCTGGATCTTGACTGATGCAAGAGCTCGACTTGCAGAGGGCAGGCTGGGTGCATTTATTTTAGGTCTGCAATGTCAGACCGCTGCTTTCAAGCGGCAAGCCTGACCTTCAGCTGCTGCGGAGCAGCGTGAAGCTCAATGGGACCATTTTGGTTGATTGCCACCAGGGCTAGCAGCCTCTCTCTGTCCTCCCCGAGACCTCCAGCACTACACTGGGCATCACGCCGGCCGCCGAGACACCTCGCAGGGAGGATGTGCACTTGTGAGTGGTGAGTACAAGGCCCTTTGCAGCCCTCCCGCGGTGGGGGAATAGCTCCGAGATGGATCTATGGAGCATCATTCCGCTCAGCGTCTCAGCCTGGCCGTGCTCTGGCTACGGGGATGCTGCAGCCCCCAGCGCTGCTGACACCGCGCCTGCTTCTTGCCGAGCCGGGGGCAATTCCACGTGGTCACTGGGCGGCCGTGTTTGGCAGCCACACAGACAC
This sequence comes from Ceryle rudis, assembly GCA_033439905.1. Taxonomy (NCBI): domain Eukaryota; kingdom Metazoa; phylum Chordata; class Aves; order Coraciiformes; family Cerylidae; genus Ceryle; species Ceryle rudis. Next base: position 6,970 of record JAAGNO010020734.1, on the reverse strand, counting down.
GCGGCTCAGAAAGGGGCTCCTGATTTTGGTGGGAGCCTTATTTGTAACTTCTTTCTTCACTGCGCAACCCCCCCGCTGGCAACGAGGCTTTTGGAAACCCTGCTGAAGGCAGGTACCCAAAAATGAAGTGCAAGGAGCACTGGTCACTTTTGAAAATGAAGCCCCGGGTTTTTGGGTGCATCACTTTAAAGACAAAAAGCAAAACTAAAAACTGTACCAGCAAACCTTGGTCCAAAACGTTCTTTGAAGCAATGGCAGCCAAACGGTACCTGGAAAGTGATTTAAGATAATTTGGTTGTGTCTTTCACTTAGACAAAATATTTTTCTCGTATTCAGGTGGGTGCTGGTTGCCACCTCAGCTGTCACCTTGATCCTATACACTCTCCTCTTGCTGACACTTTACATCATGCTCAGCAGGAAAATAGGTAATTTAACCTCTTGGCGTCTTTACCTGTTGTGTTCCTTTATTCTCACAATCGACCGGTTCAGAAAGCGAAAGTCATTTGCCTAAAGCTTCAACATCCCCCAGTTTCTAAAGTACAACCAAGACTTTCTTCTGGGTCTGGTTCTTGGGGGGCAACTGGCACCTTTGCAGAGCCAACGTGGGACTCCGTCCAGGGACCCACCAGACCCCGGGGTGGGCCAGGCACTGGCACGGGACAGGAATGGGTCAGGGACGGGCTTATCCACCAGCATCACTGCCCCGATGTGTGAGCAGCTGTGAGTGGTGCGGGCAGCATCGGACAGGGTTATACAGCTTTTTGGTGTTTCAATCCCATTTTCTTTTATTACTCTTGTTGGTAAAGTAGTGGGGAAATCCCATCAAAATCCATTTGCAAATTCTTCATTCAGATAAAGCTACAATTTCCAGCAGGAAAATCTTTCACGCAAAACCACTGCCCACATTTGTACATAAACAAGCTTTGCGTGGCCCCGCGGGTCAAACTAATTTAGAACTTGCACTGAAGAGGCCTCGCTGCCTCGAGTTAACAGCGGAGTCTTTCACCGCGGGAGGACGGGGCACGCACTTAATCACCTGAGGAACCGAATCGACGGATGTTTGCCCGCTCCAATACATAAAATATTTATTGCGCCGAGTTGGCTTTGCTGGGGGGCAGTGCTGGGGCTTGGGGAGCGGGTGGGGGTCCGGTTGGCATGGGGTGTGGGGTGCATGAAGGGGCTAACTGACCTCCGGGTTGCAGCCGGACATGCCTGCGGGATGCGGGAGAGCAGCAGCCCTGCGGCGCAGCCCCAGCAGCCTCGCACCTCTTCAGCGGGAAGGGAAGCGCTGCAAACACAGACCTACGCGGGTAAGGGGAAGCTGCAGTGACGGGGGTTTTGTCCTGGAACGTGGAGATAAACGGCTGGCATTGCATCTGTGTGATGCTCTCTGCCTCACCCAGCTGGGAAGGCCCTCATCTGCCAGCCTTGGTGGAAGAGGGAGCCAGCGGCCAGGCGAAGGGCAGGAGCAACAGCCCCGTACAATTCCAGTTGCCTCCTCGGGGCTTTCCCTGCCCACGGGCAGGGGGTGACAAGGGGAGGGGTCACACTGAGGCTTTTTGGATTGTCCATTTTCACTCGTGAGTGCGTTCGCTCTTTCTCCTTGATTATTTTTTTTCCTTTAACCCCCGAGTAGCGATGGAGGTGGTAATGTTTCCTGTTTTTAAGGGAGCAGCGAAACGTCTTCAGAGACCTCAGAGGACTCGGACAGCAGCCCATCCTGCCCCCAGGTACGGCCGCGGGCACAGAGCCTTTGCCCAAAGCAAACCCCCAGAGCAGCAGCTGGGGCGAAACGCTTCAAGCCGCGTTGGAACCCGAGCAGCGAGGCTGGGGGGTGGTTGTCTCCTGCCATACGCAACATCCCCATCTAGAGGAAAGCAGCCCCAGGGGCCAGGGAGATCCCTGGCTACAACCCGGGCACCCTGGATGGCTGCACCTTTGTGTGGGGTCAAGGGCAAAGCTGCCCCCCGGGGATGCCGGTGCCTGACCTGGGGATTATGTCTGATTCTGCAGGGCTCTTGCGCAGAAGAAAACCTCAATTACACGTGTCTGGTCTTCCCGGGGGAAGGCTCCGGGACAGGCTCCACCAGAGACTATGAGAACATGAAGGCTGGGCCAGACTATGTTAACGTGGACCCCAAAAAAAGGAAGGTAGATTTCTGGCCCTGCTCCAGCCCCGTGGTGTCCAAGTCCATTGAGTACACTGAGGTGAAGCTGTGACTCCTGGGATGCTGCTGGCGGGGTTTTGGGTCAGATGACCAGCGGGATGGGGAGATGCCCACAGACCCCACCAGCCATGGGACCGGGGCTTCCCCTTCCCCTCGCCTTGGGCAGCGCCTGGCACAGGCTGATGCCTGCCAGCTTTTGTTCCTCGTGACACTCGAACCCGCCGATACAATTTGCTTGGTATTCTACTTAAATGCATCACTGTTCCTGAAGGCTGCTGAGTGTGGGAGTTCCTCCTACCCAGGATGAAATGTGCGCTCCAGTTTGCTGTGATTGCACTTTTTCTCCTTTCATGAAAGCAAATGAAACATCCCCCCTGCCCCTCAAAATGGGATGTAGTTTGGGGAGGGAAATGCAGTGGTCTTCAAAATATCCACCCAAACCAGATGGTATCTCCTCTGAATGATGCTTTCTTTGCTGATCACTGTCATAAAATAATTTTGAATGCAGTTCCTCCACTGGCTTTGCCCTCACTGCCCAACAAGCCCTGATTCATCGCCCTCCCCTGCACCCCTTTTCCTCTGATGCTCAAAATCTTCCCATGTTCCCGTCATCCTCAGGGCTGTTGCTGGGGCTGGGGTGGCTACATGGGCAGCTTGACACAAATCAAGAGGATGCTGGGGAAGAAGGGTGGCCCTGCCGGGGACCTTCCTCACGCAGCTGAAAGCCGTAGTCATCAGCCCAGCTGGCAGATGGGCGAGGGGTTCCCAGGGGATTTATCTCCCCCCTCTTCAGCTGGTGTACTGGGGCTGGCTGCTGGGCCCTCTGGGCTGTGAGGGGCTCAGGACAGCACCACAGGTCTTCCCGGAGGTAAGGCAAATCCCTCTGTGTCTTGTGGGGGTTGGGGATGATATTTTCTGTCTTGTGCTTTCTGCTTTTCCTGCTTTGTCCCTGCACCAGCCGTCCCGGGTGCAGGAGTTGGCTTCTCCCCCCTGAGTGATGCCCCCACCCAGCAGAGCTGCAGAGGGGGTTCAGTCCCTGGCTTGGGACACAGGCCACCGTCCCCACCACTTTGTGATCTGCCACCGCAGTTCATGTTTTCCTTAAGCACTGGTTTAATTCCCCAGGGGACTTTGCAGTGCTGCAATTTTCTCTAACAAAACCGAGCTGGGGGTTCTCCAGTTTGTGGAGATAAACCTGGGATTGTGAGCTGAACGTGCTGGGAAGGCTGTTATCTTCTCAGAGGTGCTGCTTCCCCTGCTTGTCAGGGGTTGCATTTGCTGGGTCACCTTCATGCTCCAGAGGTCCAGGAGACCCAGGGTCCAGCCAGCCCTGGGGCTTGCTGCTCTCTCTCTGCTCCAGCAAATCGCTGCTGCAAACTGAGCCAGTTTCTTCCCATCATTCTGCATTTTGATACTTAATAATTTCTTTTTTTTTCAAGAAATAAACTTTCAGAGTGCTGGGAATGGGAACTGTGCAATAGCTGGGAGCTCCATCAGGGATGGAGCTGCCCCGAGTGCATTTCAAATTGTCTTGGCAACGACGTGCTTCAATGAGAGGTTGTGAGACGATCGATTTGGTATCGATCCTTGGGGCAGGGGGTGGGCCAGGCACTCCTGGGTTTAGGACCTTGTTGTGCAGATCTGGCCCAACTTGAAGGTCAAATAAAGGAAAAGGTTCAAAACCCCAAACAGTCTCTGGGAACCATCGGTAAAGGCCAGGAGGGGTGGGTGTCTGGAACTGGACATGGGGTCAAAAGCAGCTAGTGGGAGTTTCTGGAAAAAAATATTCAAACGCTTGGTCATTAAAAAGTAAAAATAATTTAAGATTTCCAAATATGTTACTTTCCATGTCTTATTTTTACCGATTTAGCCTGTGATGACAGAGGGGATAGCACACCTTGCTGGCAGGGAATCAGTACCTTCTGGATGCTCTGGGGCACTTGTACATCCCCCAGCAGTAGCATTTGAGCTCGACTTCCCAGTGAAAGGTGCTCCTGCCGGCCTCGCTTGTGCTTTCCCCTTAAAGAAAACAGCTTCTGGGAGACCCACACCACACAGGGAGGAGGGCAGGGGCCAGGCTAGGGCTGCAAGGCCATGGCTCCTTCCCAGTTGCCAGCCACCCCTCCCCTGTGTTTCCAAGCTCCCCAGAGCCGTCTCTGAGCCCCGGGTGGTTTCCACACTCTCACCTCTGCTAAATACGACCAAAGCAGCAGCAGTTTGAAAGCAGCACTTTAATGGGGTGCAGCGGCTGGGGGCTGCAAGTAAAACTGATGGGAGGTGTCGGGGGAGGGAGGGGGGATCTGTCTGGGCAAGCTGGGGCCAGGGCTGCTCGCAGCAGCTCCCTGGTGGTGTCGGTGCCGCATTTCGGACACTTGCACCACTGCAGCGTGATGCCACTGGGCCATACTGGGACGGCTGCTGCCCCATGGCTTTGGCTCCAGTCCCATCCCTGGCCTCGGGGAGCCGGGCAGGGGATGCGGGTCCGGAGCTGCCGGTCAGCAGAGGGCAAAGCTGCAGCACAGACGGGAGAGAGCCGCAGGGCGTGGGAAAGCTGTGTCTGCTCGGCCAGCAAAGCCCCGGGGATGGGGGATGAGTAACTTGCGTGCAGGGAGCTCCCAGCAGATGCAGCCAGGTTGCCTCCTGCTGTGCTCAGGCTGCTTTGCTGGCGGCCGTTAAACACCCGAAGCTCCAGTCCCTCCAGGAAGACTCTCTGGTGCAGAATCCCCCCGGCTGATAGCTGGTCGTGAGGCAGGCGTTCCTGGAGGAGAGCAGCCGGGCAGCGAGAGGCTTCCTAAAGGTACGAGGGAGGTGGATGCTGTGGCCGGGCAATGGAGCTCTGTCCATCTCCATGATGCTCGCAGCAGATGCCGTGTGCGCGGTACCAAGCTCACATGGACAAGATGGACAGTGATGCTTTTCTGGGTTCAGCACCCACCTTTCTGCAAACCGAGACGCTAGCAGTGGGGAGAGACACGCTCCGCGGTGACAGTGTTCGTGGTGTCACATCGGGTGGCAGCTTCCCTCAGTGGAGGGATGTGCCCAGGGACCAGCTGCCGATGTAGCCTAGAGTGTGCCCAACTCAGTCACCACCTCCTCGCAGGGTGGGTACAAGTCCTTGGTGCTGCCCCCGTGCAGGGAGAGGCTGGCAGGGCTGGCATGGTGGCTGTGGCTCAGGATGGTGGTTTTCCTGCTGCAGAGGCTCCCAGTGGAGGCCTGTCTCCGCAGCCCGGACCAGGGGCCACACCGGCAGGACAGGCAGCGTGCCGCGTCCTGGAGCAGATGCCCGCTGAAGAACATGTAAATCCAGGGGTTACAGCAGCTGCTGAGGCTGGCCAGCAGCATGGTGATGGTGAAAGCTACGTTGGTGGACTCTGGGAAGGCAAAGGAGAGAGGTGAGACATCCACCAGGCTGGGCATGGTCTGGGCAGCATCCCAGTGTGCAATGGGAGGGCACTGGGGGCTCTTTTTGGCCTGGGCACTTGTCCTTTGTCCCAGTCCCATCCCATCTGACTGGTATCTTTCAGAGCAGGAGAGTCTGCAGTGCGGCAGGCAGAGCTGGGCTCTGCCCTTGGCTGAGGGTGGCAGGTGGGTGATGTGCCAAGGCACAGCCTCAGGGAGAGCGCTGGGACCCAGCAGCAGCTTCTTCCTTTGGCCTGTTTGCTGGCCAAAGCATCTCCCAGAGGCTTTTTAACCTTGGATAAAATTCCTTCTGCCCATGAGCAGGGTGAAAATTTCCAGGAAAAAGTCAACTTACTAAACCAGAAATCCACTTTTGAAACCTCTGCAGCTGGCTCAGCAGAAGCTCGATGGGCACTCGCTGTTTGTTGCACGCCAAGGAGCTGCTCTGCAGCCTGGCTGCTCCACGAGCCAGTCCTGGCACAGTTAAAACCCTCCCTGTTGTTACTCGCCAAACACAGCATCTCCTGAAGCAAATTCCCACATGTGGGGACACCTTTGCCATCTGTGTTTCTTCCCTCATCATCTTTACATGCCCCTACAGGTGACAGTCAGCAGCCACCACTTTTCCATGGGTTTTTTCTTATTTTTTTGTTGTTTTTAAAAATACCCAAGATGCGCTGTGTGCCCCAGGGGCCCAGGGCTCTGCACCTGCTCTGGGCTGCAGCCCAGCACCCCCACTGCTACTCACCATCATCAGGAGCATCCTCATCCCACACCGACCACATTTGCATGCTGAAAAACGGTGCCCAGCAGGCAACATAGGCCACCACGATGACAAACGTCATCTTTACCGTGCGGATCTTGGCACGGGAGATGGTCCGCACGCTGCTCACCCGGGAGGGCTGCCCGCTGGGGCATTGCCCACTCTTCTTGGAGGAGCAGCGAGTGGGAGGAGCAGCTGCTGCGGGTCCCCCTGTGCCGGGGGCACCGCTCTGGGTCTTGCCTTTGAGGTTTTTGCAGATCTCGTAGCAGATGAGACCATAGCAGACGGTGAGGATGGCGACGGGCAGGATGAAGATGCACAGTGTGGTCCAGGTGATGTAGGCTCGGGCTCCCCATGGGTACCTGAAATCTGCCCAGCAGTCCAGCACCCCTGAGCCCTGGCGCACCTCCCGCAGGGAGAAGATGAAGATCTGGGGCAGGCTGAGCAGGCAGCTGAGCAGCCACGTCGCCCCGATCATCACGTAGGCCTGGCGGCTGGGCTGCTGCAGGGCGTGCAGCGGGTGGCACACGGCCATGTAGCGGTCCAGTGTCATCACGATGAGCATGTAGGTGGAGGCGAACATGCTCAGCACCTGCAGGTATTTGATTGCCCTGCAGAGCGGGTCTGGCCCCAAGAAGCG
>JAAGNO010020733.1:38889-60312 GCA_033439905.1 Ceryle rudis | reverse complement strand
TATAAAAAAAAAAAATCTAAAAAGCCAGGTCATAAATAAATAAATTAATTCTGATTTTCTGTTTTATGAAGGAGTAGGTGGTGGGTCTTATACAATAATATCCAACCTAAAATGATAGGAAAATTTTGTTCTTCTGGTCTGTTGTATTACTAAATATCCAAGGCCTTCCAAATATAATGCTGGTTGAGTAGATACTGGCATTAGAAATTGATATCTATTTGATGAAATACATCTTACTTATCAGGAGGGCAGTAAATTTCATTTCTTTAAATAATGCAGGGAAATGAAAAACAAAACAGGATTTTTCCTTGCTCATACTTTTCCCGTCAGCCTGTTCACTACATTCTGGCTTGTTTAGTTACTGACAATATAATGTCTTTTCCTCTGTTCCTTCTTCAGTGTATCCTCATGAGTGCTTCTTCAGCTATTGCCCTTCCAATCTATGCGTATTTTCTCCTCCTTTAAGCCAATTTAACCAAAACTGTGAATTTGCAAATAGTACTGTAAGTCCCCAGTGTCCATACCTTAGGCCACACAACTGAGCTGTATTCAGTACCTTCAACAGAAGTATTATTTCCAGTTCTAAGGAGTAAATAAATGGTTAGATCGCAAACATTTGTGCCTTTGGATAAAGTTATGAAAGATAGTAGCACCTTACAATATATGGGTTTTGTTTTTTTTTTTTAAATACCATGTTAGCTCACGTCACAGTTAAAAGTTCACTGGAAGTTAAAACCATTGCATAGCTACGGATATTTGGGGGTTTTGGTGTCCAAAACCACTGCATAATGACGCCAGATCAAGTGTTTTCCTAAGTAAATATTTGATTATAAAATCAATATGCATAAATGCATTTTCTCCTTCAAATCCCTTACCAAACCTGCTCTGTGGGGCTCATTCATATTCTTGTTGCAAAGCTTCACAGTCCTAATCGGGGAAAAAATTTAACTGTGTTTTGGAAGTAGCTTCCTACAAAGAATAAGTATCATCTCCTGCTATTATTTCCCTGTATGTCAGTACATATGTGGGGCAGCAGGCTTCTGTGTGACCTCTTTGATCTACATCTTTATTATGCTGCCTTTATTATTAATGCAATCTTACCAAAATTAAAAGCCTCATAAGTGAGGGTGAGTCTTTCTGCTGCTGAACAACTCCAATGAGGTATTTTAATGCAGTAGTTTAGGTTGATGCTCCACATTCTATCCAGCAGAAATTTACCTTGCTCTACTCTCTTTGGGTGCCAGCTTGAATGCAGTTTCAGACAAAGACCGGTACATTTTTATCCACACTGGCTACTAGTGTGTATCCACATATTTATTTAAGCTGGGAGCACCTTTATATCCCATCTGCTCTGGAATATGTGTCCTTTGGTAAACAGCGGGTAGGAATGTTGGCTGCAGAGGTCCCTCCCATGAAGAACAAAAGTAATTGGTGATAACAGCAACTAGGGAGGGTAGGGAGGCATCCCAGTGAGGAGGATGGGCTATGGCAAGCTACTGACAATCTTCAGCTCAGGTATTTGGACTCTGGAGTTGGATTAGTGAAAATCTGTGTTTAAAATATTCTGCACCATAGCTGTCTAATGTGTTGCAGTTATCCTACTTACATTACATATTCCTCCAATTACACTGTTATCTGACTGCTTACTCATATTAATGATTGATAGCCTCAGCTATGGAAAATCTGTACAGTTTTGCTAAATTGTTTTACCAGTTTCATAACCTGTCTCTTCACTTTCTTTTTTGCAATGAATACAAATTCCAATGTTTTTTCATCCCCTTAGCACTATAGCCCTTGTGAATGTTTTTTAATGTATCCTCTTAATTGACAAAATATTTTTTTTTATGTAGTACTTCTGTCTTTTTTTATTATTTTATTTAGCAAATTTGTTGTGCATTGGAAATATTTCTTTACAGAGCTCTAAACAGTGATGCAAACTAGAAAACTTGGCTGCATTTGTATATTTATTTATTTATTTTTATTTCAATATACGGAGCTTCATCTGAAATCAAGTTGTCTGGGTTTGTTTGTGTTCCCTAGAGCTGGGTACAACATTTTGGTGCCATTTTTCCTTTTAGCAGATGTATATATTAATTTGTATTTTTTGGGGTAGCGAGAGCAGGGTACCCTGCTATTTAATGGCTCTGAATCTAGCCTTCAGAGTTGTGCTTTCTGTGTGGTTGCTTTCAATTCTTGTGCATGTTCTTATAATGAACTTATTTCCACAGTAAAAGCTGATCATTTAGTTGTGTTTCATATATGCACAACATTTCCTGTAACAGTCAGCATTAGTAATGCTTTCAGATATATTTTTTTGCAATAATATATTCCTGTATATCGTCCTGGATTTGGTTCAGGTTAATCATCACAAGCAGCTGCTGGCCCAAGAAGTTGGGAAGGGCTATAGATGGGAGGGGTCACAGCAGGATAAACAACCAAATCAGCCAATGTGATGTTTGATACCATACTGAGTCATGCCCCTACATAAAGGGAGGGCTAGGCTGGGGTTGGTGTCTGTTTTCAATTTGTTTCAGTAACTTCAGTAATTGTGGCTGGAGTAGGGGAAGTTGGAGCCTTGGGCACAGGTAGAGATTTTCATGGCTTCTATTATTTGTTCTGTCTATCATTTCACTAGTAGTATCATTTGTACTGTTGTTCTCTTTACTCTTTGTGTTGTTTTATTAAACTGTCCTTGTCTCACTCCCCAGGGTCTCACTTTTTTTTCCCTTCTTCTTTCCTTTTCTTTCCTTCACAATTCTCCTTCCTGTCCCATAGGAGGGGTGTAGGGGGGAGGGAGGGGGAAGCAGTGGGTGAGTGGTTGCATGGTGTTTTAGCTGCTAGTATGTGTTTTTCTTCAAAATAGATCCACAACAATAGACTCCATTTCTGGTTTTAGCCCATGAAGTCCTCCATCTGCATAATTATATCTTAATGAGTGGTAAATGTACATGTAGGATTTTACAAACTAGAAGATACACAATACTACTGCTAAAGCCCAAGTCACTCGATTAATGATAAAACATGACAAATGGACTAAATCTAATAATGTGAGAAAAATTAGGGACTTTGTGCATGTTAGTTGTTGTACATACCTGGTAACTCACAGTTGCTGCTGTGACTCAGCAATGCTACTAAAAAGTGCTAGTAATAGATATGATCTGAGATACATCATCTTCTCTAGGGAGACTTATACCTATCTAAAGCCAAGGTCTGGTAGGAGATTACCTAAAATCAAGAACTGAAGCAACGTGAAACTCCTAAAACTAGACTGATAATCCTTGATGTCATTGGTAGTCAAAGTCTAGCTCTCAAGTTCAGCCACATATTAGATAAAATATATTACTTCTCCTGAAAAGTAGTCTGCAATAAGAGATGTTTTTCTGCCCTGATAAGTGAAGATACATCATCTAAGCTTCCTACATTCTTCAGATTGCATCAGTGGTATTTGGGGAACAAAAAAAAAAAAAATCTCATTACTCCACAGGAACTGATTATTTTAAATAAAATATTGAAACTGGTCAAAATATAGACTGTCACTTTTGGGGCAGTAATTTGAATAAATCTTGAAACTGATGAGGGTGAGTCACTGACAGAAACTTCTTTTTTGTCACACCTCTCTGTTATCAGCTCCAAGCAATATATCATAGTTCCGACTGCACAAGGAAACCAGTGGATGCTATAAAGGTGAGCTTGCAAGTTTGACTTATAACTGAGATATATAATTTTAATATACATCAATCTAATATAAAGAGTGAGCACACTGAAAAAAGGACTGAATATGATGTTCTCTGAAAGATCCTGCTTGGATGAGAAATTCAGGGGGTAGCTGTTTGAACCTGACACTTTAGTTCACAAGTGAAGTTCTGCTAATGGCTTGAGATGGAAGATTTGGGTTATGGATTTTAAACCCTCATGAGTTAAAATGGTTCCAAGTGGAGAAAGAATAAATTAAGGTCTGGACAGGAGTAGCTTTTTAGATGAATAAAAAAATCCAGGGATAAACCCTGTTCTTCTGTCTGAAGGAAGGCAGATTTGGAGGGCTTTGGGGGTGGGCAGGCTGTGTGTGTTTTTTCTTTGAGTTTGGATTTTTTTTTTTACCTTACCCTGACAGCACTGACTGCATGAATGCATCCATTCTCAGCACAGGCAATGGGGCAGTGTCCCCCCTTCAGTCTCTCCCCACTCCTGTTCCCCTGGCAGAGAAAGAAGCCTTTAGAGGAGACTTCATGACTTGTCACTTCTAGCAGCAAGAGAATGAAAGATGAAGGCAGGATCAGGGCAGCATGAATGTTGTGAATTGTTTAGGGGGAGGAGTGTCTTGGGAGCAGCTGACTGAAAATGCTGGGATTGTGTTGGCTGCTGGGATTTGAGGATTGGGACTGCTGGGATTTTATTGACACTGCTGGTTTTGACTTTCCTCACCCCTTACTTTGTCATACAAGGCAAACACCTCCTTTGGTGATACTTGCAGACAGCCCTGGCTTTTATTAGGCCAACTAAGTCAAGCTTCCAGGTTCTCAGTGCATCCTTTAGCTGTTTCTCCTTTTCTACTGACTGCATTTACACTCCAGGAAATTAACTGGTCTTCAGAATCCTTTGGAAGCATCAAAATGTATTTTGTCTCATGTGGCCTTAAATATGACAGTATGATGTATTTGTTGCTTCATATCCTCCCCTCAATTGAAAACCCACCAGGGGAAAGAGGGAGAGAATATGGGTGAAATGTTTCAGATACTATGTAATTTATACTTGCCAAATTCTTGATGCATTCCAGACGTGCAGTGCCAGATAAATAAATGACACTTGGGATACCAGTATCAGGGACAGCTAAAACCAGTAACTTGACACAAAATGCAGTAAAGAAAGGTATTACACTGTAGAGCATTGCAGCTGTAAATGGAGGTGGAATACAATGGGGAAGAGAATTGGTGTTCAGGGATGTAGGACTGAGAAGAAGGGGGGGAAAGACCACACAAAACCCAAACCAGAAAAACAATAACACCTACATCAGACCTTCTGATAAAAGCAGCAAGCCACTTCTGGTATGTGGCACTGGACATCGTAAAAGTACTCTATGCTGACTGTACTGCAGTTGCTTATTTGCAATTTAGAAGTAAATCACAATGAAAAAAAGCAGTAATTGTCAAACACATCACATGAACCAAGTTAAAGTCATGTGATACAAGGGGACAGGCTAGAGTTGGTTGGGATTTCTGCCAGTATCTGTTAAAGTGAATTTTTTTTTTTAACAATGACCCTGTATTTCTCAAGCTGCTATGCAGTAAGCTCCTTGTAAGGAAACAAAAGAAGCATGCACTTAAGCGTGAGATTTCTTAACTGGATATGGTAAGGATACAGAAGAAGCTGTTAATCTTTACAGAATCTCAGTGAGGACTGTTATCTCTTTATATTAGCTTCTTTTTAGCTTAGATTGGCATTTACAATAATTACGTTTTCCTGCCCACATTGACGATGTAACTGAGCAAAGAAAAACCCAGTGCATAGGAGGAAGGAAACCAGACTGGAAATAGCCTAGGAAAAACAGGGAATGAAGAGTGACAGATGTGCACATGCAGAGGGTAACAAACAAAGGCAGATTTGGAGCAGTGGTGGTCAACTGCAGGAAATTACTCGTCTGCAGCTGGCATGAGCTTTTTCTCCAGTTTTGTTACCTATAGAGACAAGGATGTCTTTTGCAGACCTGCAAATCTTATGCATTGCACCTGAAACTCACCTGATGTATCGTTTCCCCATATTCCCCAGGAGTAGCAGAACTCGCACTTCTAACTGTCAAGGTGTTGTGGCTTCTGTCCCACTCCACAACCTGCCATCTGGCTGAACACAGTGCCTGCAGATCACAGCATGGAAAACAGCCAGACACCATGTTGTGCTACCAGTAGGAATGTTCCCAACCTCTGATTCCCCACATACCAAGCAGTCCTGATAAATAACACAATTGCCAAATGCCATGTGGGATGGCCATCACTGTGGCAGTTCACAGGTTCTTTCAAAAACTAGAAAAGAAAATGCTGCTGAGGGCTGTGCCAGGCAAGGAGGGAGGGCTTCCTCTCACCCTGGCAACTGCAATGTAAAACCTTGGACTTCCAGGCATCGAGCTCTGGAGCTTAGTGGCGTGCCCTGGGTTTCTGCAAGTGCTTGTCTTAGCAGGTAAAGTTCCTACTAAGGAACAAATGATTCTCCTCAATCAAAACCAAAGCGAAGTCCAACAACCAGCCAAAACACCGAGGAAAAGTACTGCCTTCATGTGAACTGTTTGCAGAATTTTATTATGAAGTAGCACACAAAGCTATTATACTTTGTATGCTCATTCCACTGGGAACGTAGGCAAATATTTCATTACCTCCCAATACACAGAGGAAAAAAAAAATGTCCTCACTGTTGCCCCTAATTTCATATATGCATGTAAGGGCAGAACTGACAGAAAACTTGATGTAAATCAGAGTACATATTCAAGGTATTGGTAGACAACTGACCATTTCACTTGCCTGTGCTTTCCATGAGCTGAGAAGGAGCTCTCCTCAGTGTTTTGATCTAGCATAAGCAACTTTTTTGTGTTTCTCTACAGTTGGTTAAAGCACTTCAATCTTTTATCACTATTCTCCTTTAAAATTAATTTTATCCAGAAATGCTCACAGGTAAGTCAAAAGAGGTTGCAGCCAGATTACTTCAGGTGCATTTTTATACCTGTTGCATCTAGTTGTTTTTTTCCAGAAATGTAACTGATGACATCTGTCTTAATTCCCTTACAAATGCATCACTCACAGCAGTGAAAATGTTACAGTCTCACATTTCAGAATCTTGAAACTTTGTTTTACAGAGGTATGGCCATCCTCAGAGCTGAAAATGGATATTAATGCTTGGCTTTGGAGGTCAATGATCATGATCAGCTTTTCCATGTTACTCTCTTGAATACTTTTAGCGTATTTACAAATTATTTGGGGATTTTCAGAGTTAGTATTTCAGCTTAGTAAATTAGTTGGTTAAGTAAGAATTTGATTCTATGGTCCTGTTACTGCTGCACATGGGAATAGATTTTCCTAGAAGAAATAAGTGTATTAAAGTTCCTTGCATTTACATCACCCAACAAGATGTATACAGTGCCACAAAGCTGCTCTGCTTAAATGAGGGCTGTGTCAGCTCTGAGTACTGAGCCTGAATTAATGCCTCACCATGCTGAGCAGACGGGTAAAAAATTCAGGAGTGCAATAAAACTTCACCTGAATAGAGGTTAAATAGTATTCCTCAAGAAAGAAGCCTTGGGGCTGAATGTGCTGTTCACGCCATCTGGATGCGATACCTCAGGCCCTAAAAAGCAGCTTTATAAACTGTCTCTCAAGCTTTAATGATATGAATCCTGCTGCCTTATACTAGTGCAAAGCCACTTAAACCACAGCTAAACCAGTTTTTAAGTTAACGTTTCTGACTGCACTGGAATGAGTGTGAAGCCCTCTCACTGTCAGCTCTAGCTGAGAAGGAATTCAAGAAGATGCTGCCTTGTAGCAATTCCACCTCAGCTGAGGTGCAGTAGCTGACTGTAAGAGAAAGCTTAGTCCTTTCTCAGGCAAAGCCAGACAGGTTAATTAAGCTGGAAGCAATGATGATGTAAGATATTATTTAATTCATTATTGAGACTGACCTGGAATGCTCATAGCCAGTTACAGGACACCTGGCCTGATAGGTGGTGACTAGCAAGTGACAGCACCTGTCATTCCAAAAAGTGGGATCATTTACCTGGTGTGCAATGAGCCAATCACACACTGAGATGAGATATTGTTTTATTACGAAGTTGGGCAAGTTTGGGTGCTGGGTGGTTTTCCACAAAGCCAGCACACTCAGGTGCTTTTCAAAGCTTCTTTTATACACAGTCATTACCTGATAAGTTTCCAAGAACTTCCCACTAACAGCAACTAGTCAATAATTTACATATGGTTGCCCAATCACCTGTTCACACTATGCATGCTCTGGGAGGAAGGGTATTCATCTGGCCTGGGGTTTCCTGCCCTGTGGGTGTGATTTTTAGTATTAAAACAAGGCTAGTTGCTGTAAGGATTGTACTATAGCACAAAACTACACAAAACAATATCCTCTCTTAAGTACATATTTATTTTTCAGATGTTTCTTTTTCAAGGAGAGCCAATTCTTGATTAAAAGTTCCTTAATGAATCACTCTGACAACTTCAAGGATGGTCATCTTGCCCTAGACATCACATACGCATTTATCGCTTCCCTTATATAGACTAATACTTATCAAAAGACCTAACTAAACAATATTTCAGAAATCTTCAACTCCTTTGTTTGCCGGGCTAAATAGCACAGCCCCAGAGGCCTTTGTAGGCTGCAGTCAAGAACCTGCCTCCGTCACTGTGAGCAGTGGGACCGGCAGGTGAGGCTGCAGGGACAAGGATGCTCCTACTCTCCGCGAGGCCCGCAGAGCAAAGGGCAGGGTGAGCAGGCCGGACACAGGGAGATGGACGTCTCCAGCATCAGGCGTGGCCGGGTGTTGACACTCAGGCTGTGTGGCCAAAGCCCAAGACCCACGCATAGGATTTTCCTTGCACTGATTTCCGACTTCCTTTGTAGCAATGCTACGTTATAAGCGTTCATTTAGGAAGCTGAAGCAGCGCGTGCGGTTTTCACCAGCGCTTTACCTTTTTTTCACCAGCGCGTTCTCCAGCCCAGGGTGCGCTCAGCCCGCGGGCCGGAGGAAGCCTGCCCGGTGCCGGGGGAGAGGCGGCGGCTGAAGGCACCACCGGGGCGGTCTTCCTGGCTCTGGGGATAGCGTGGGCCCTGCCGGGCCGAGCGGAGAGGGGAGGGGGCCTCACGGGTCTGCGCCGCAGCAGGGGGACTCCGCGCAAGTCACCATCGGCTGTAGGAACCTTTCCGTGAGGCGTCGCTTTCCGCCCTGACGCAGCTACGGTGGGCCGTCCCAGCTCCCGCGGTTGCCTGGTAACGTCAGTTACCGAGACGGGTGCCGCGGAGCAAGCGTCCCGGTGCGGCAGCCTGCCTACGGGCAGCGCCGCCGCGATGCTGGACCCCGACAGCGGGCTCTCCCTCACCATAGCGCGGATCGTGCAGCGGCTGAAAGGCTCCAGCCTCCACTCCCAGCTTGAGCGACAGGCCCGGGTGAGCCCCGACCTGGCGCTGTGCCCCCAGGCCCGCCTCTCTTTCTCGCTCCCCCTCCCCAGCGCTTTGTTCCCGGCAGTCGCTCCCGGCCCGGCCCGTGCGGCCTCCGCCGGGGCAGCCGGTCCGGGACCTGCTTTTTCTCCCTTCTTTTTCCCCCCCCCCCCCCATTCCCTCCTTCTTTGCCTCCCTTGTCGATGGGGCCGGAGAACGGTCTGCTTGGTTTTTAGAGCTGTATTTATAGTTGCTTCCTTTGGGACTGAAGGATTTCGCAGGGAATATGAAGACTATCCTCTTGAAATCGCACTGCTTCAAATAGTTCTTAAAATGAATCGGGTTTTAATCTGTAATTTGAAAGGCTTTAAATACCGCCCCCCGAATCCCCTGAAAAAAAGATTATTTGGTGAAAGGAAGTGAAAAATGAATGAAAAACGTACATAAAAGTACACTTTTATACCTGGGAAAACACTTGGGTTTGTGGGGTTTTTTTTATATTTAGTAATATATCTGCACTTGAAATCAGATTTTCATCTTTCATATTAACTTTATGTAGGATGTTTCAAGTTAAAATTGTGTCAATTTTCATTACCATAATAACATAATAGTTACCATAATAACCATCCTTTGACCATAATAGCATAACAATTACTGTGTGTTACTGAAATATTTGGGGTCGGGATTTTTAAAATCTTCATTTTTCTTCTCTTTTTTTGCAAGCAGTGCTTACATTGTAGAGATTATTTAATTATTTTTAGGGTAGAAAGTTCATTATCTGCCTTAGTTTTGTTGAGTTTTTTTTAATGAAAAATGATTTTCCTCTCTGAATGTCCCTAAAGCTTTCCACAGCAAGTGATATTACTGCATGCCTTTTTTCTTTTTTTGGTTGGTTGGTTTGGTCGTTTTGTGTGGGGGGTTGTTTGGTTGGTTTTTTGTGTGTGTTTGTTTGGTTGTTTTGGTTGGTTTGTTTATTTTCTTTTAAAATGTGCTGATTTGGTCTCTAAATGCTCTTTAAAATGTATCTCTGCCTTGCTCACGTTGACTGACTACTCTCTAATTACGTGAGTAAGCAAATGTGAATAACTTTAAGGGGCTTGGAATTATAGAAGAGCATAGACATTGGATTCTGCTGAGTGTTGGGGAATTCAGCATCCCAAATAGCCTGAAATGAGGTGTGGAGAGTCAAGTTCAAGAATTTGTCCTCAATAATGTCAGTGAACAGGACTCTCTTTTAACAAGTCCATTACTGATTATGACAAAATCTATATGTGCTCATCTCTGTGTTCATTCTTTGTCTCTTGTCTCCCGTGAGGCCTCATTTCGCAGTCATTGGGTATTTTGGAGTTTGTTGTTTAAATTAATAGGGCCAAACGTACACCCTGTTTGTCAGGAATTTGTATGTTCTCCTTCATTTTTATTTTTTTTAATTGACCTTGCATGTATTTATGTTCTTTCACATACAGTAGAGACTTGTTTTATTTTTAATGCTTGCATAGTCATTGCTATACTATGCCGTTCCAAAGGCCCTATTAGTGGGTACCTTATCTTTGTCCATCCTTACCAGTTGTACAGACTTTTGTAGGTTTCTGAAGTTTGCTACTCTCTGTAGTAAATTAATTTCTGTCTCTGTTACGTGGGGTATTTCTGAAGTTGCATTATGAAATAAGAAATCTTTACCATTGCTGTGCATTGATTGCATCACACCTGAACTCCAGTTGACGTGATGAGTGGTTTTGTATGCTAGTTAACAATCAGTTCCTGAGGATGCTTGGTCTGCACCAGTTGCTGTACTGATCTACAGGGGATCCCTTTTTAGGTGATTTTAAGCTGTTTTTGGAGACGTATACTGTATTTTGAGAAATCTTTTGAGGCAGTGCACCAGAATAAAATTTACTTACTGGTTTGGATATTTATACTACAGTTATATTTTACTTTTACAAAGGTAAAAAATTTTATCTGTCAGTGTAGAAAATGAGGTTTCTGATACTAGTTCTTGAAAAATATTTACTGTCTCTGACATGAGAGTCAGAATGGATCATAAGGTTCATTAGAGTATTGCCTGAAGTTTTTGAGAGGTCATGTAGTCTCACAGACAGTATTTTAACTATTAACAAAAACTGTATGTTGTAAATTCATCTCTTCTTTAAACGTCTAGAAAGGAGATCTTAAAATGAGTGGTTTCTTTCAGGAGTTAGTAGAACTTTGGGGAAAACACAATATCCTAATGTTATTTGTGAGAGGTGATAGAGAAGCCCAGTGGTTATGAACTGATGACAGCTCTATGCTTGACTGTCACTGACAGCCTGAGCTAGTGCCAAGGACTATGATACATAGTCTCTTTGAAATAAATTTGGAGTAGGCACTGAATGATTTGCTGTCTCATCTTTAGCTCTGGGGATATCGAGATAGCACCATTTTTGTCTCAAGGGCTGAAGCAGACATAGGGGGTCATATGCTCCTTAGTGCCCATTTGAAAAATTAATGGTAAGTTGCTTTTTGTAGGTTTAGTTTTAGACCACCAGAGAGGTGGTGGAGGCCCCATCCTTGAAGTCATTCAAGGTCAGGCTTGATGGGGCTCAGAGCAACCTGCCCTAGGTAGAGATGTCCCTGCTTGTGTAGGGAGGTTGGACCAGATGACCTCTAGAGGTCCCTTCCAGCCTAAAACATTCTATGATTCTATATTCAGAATGTGCCTGCAGTGAATACAAACAGATTAATGAAGGAGGGAGTGTTAAACTGCCTGTCATTTGCTTTGGAGTTTCTTCTGAGCATATTTTGTAGGGCCTTTGAAAGAAAAGAGTAACAGTTACAAGGAGGCAAAATGTTAGATGGCTTTTCAGCAGGTAGAATTGCTGCTGGGTGTATTTGTGTATCGGAGAAGAAATCTGATCTTGTTTTCTTAGGCACAGCTTACACTGTGTGAGTTCATAGCCAAATTTGTTTGCTTTTGTCTTAATTTTTCTCTTCCCTTTCTGAAATGTAAATGTTTTTAAGATGAAATTTAGAGGTGGTTAGAAAAACTGAGAGATGGACATCTTCAATCACAAAATGCAGTTTGAAAAAAAATATTTATTTTTTTTAAATCTTGCTAAAATTTTGTTGTAAGGAAAATGTGTCAGTGTACTGACAATAAAAATGAAACAGTTCAGAGACATGAAAAAGGTGCTACCTTTTAAACACACTTTCATTTGCGGACAATTCAGAAACTTTGGTTTTCATCATGTTTGAAGGGAGCCAAGCTTTATTAATAATTTAAGAATAATCAATCATAATTTTTGTTTTAACCGGTCTTTAGTTTTTTGCCTTCCACAAACCTCTAATAGAAATCAGTCTGACTCTGAGTTGCCTGGAACCTGTAGTGGCCAGGAGCAAATTACAGGTAAAGTTAGAAAAATAATCCAAACCCAGTAAACAAACAAAAACCTCAGCAGTTTATTCCTAAAGAGCTTTTTTTAAAACAGGAGGTGAAAATAAAATGAAATATAAATGTTCTAAATTATGTTTTAAATTGAACGAGAAGGACTCACAATACAAGGAATCCCTCTGGGCATTTTCTGTGTAGACTGTTCCTTGTAGGTATGTCTGTAGTGGGACAGCTTGAATGAGAACATGGAGATAAACAGGATAAGGACTGTCAAAGTAGGCTAAAAGTGGTGACCTGAGTCTGAGAATCAGCCCTGACACCCTATCCTGCCCCATTTTGACAAGTGTTAAGTTTGGGAATGAGAAATGTACTTTTTGGAAGTACCTGAAGGTATGAACGAGGTGTAGAGAGATGTGCTAGGATGTGTCATGATCAGAATGACTGTCCAGAGGTGAGGACTCTGCCAACAGTCTTTGAGCAGAACTGTGACTAGTACCTGAAAGGTTTAAAGAAAATAAAGTGAAGAGGTAAGGGTCTTACGAAGACTTCAAATGGGGCAAACAGGGAGAGGAGCTTGCTTTGGGAGCACTGCGAACATTGCAGCTGGGGTGTTGCCTGACTGTGTGCTTCTGAAGGAAGTGCAGGTAAGCATCTTAGAAGGATTTATGTGGAGTGAATGCCTTGCAAGTTATCTGAGGATATTATTTTCATGACTTTTTCTCCAATAGTTAAAAAGAGAAATTGATATTAATCCAAATTTAAGTAAAAGATCAAATTAAGAAGAGGAATGTTTCTGTGAAATCTAGCATTTATTTTATAAAGCCTAGCAAATAAATGTAGGCTCATGAGTCACCAGAGGTAATTAATGATTCATTTTCATGCATTGTATTTAACAAAGGGCTTACTATTCCCTCCTGATAGAGCTTGTACTTCAGTTTAAATCATTCAGCAGTAACATTTGCAGTACAGTGAATTTTAAATGGAATGCAGTTGCATATACTTTGAACAGATTATGGAGTTCAGAAGCAGTGCAGTCTTGATTCACAGATTTTTTATTTTTTTTTTTGTAATCTAGATTATGTTTTACCATGTGTGCATTTTATTTGCAGCACTGATTTTATATTAAAATAAAACCTAGAAAACTTATTAAAGCATCAAAATGATATTATTTGAAATGTATGCTGCATATCTTGTAGGAGAACATAACATTTGAAGCTGTTTATTCTTGTGAGGCTAATGGAAGCTCTGTTTCAACTGCTAAGTTATTTGTACTTGTATAAGGAAGTTCACAATACTTTTTTCCCTGAGTGTGATTACCATAGAAATGTAGAAGGGTTGGAAAATTGTCAGTGTAATCAGGGTTTTACACTGACTGAAATTTGTTTAGTTATTCTCAGAATGATTCCTCTTTTTGTTACAGAAACATATAAACCAAAATCACTCCTTTAAATTTGTAGGATTTTAAATGTTCAGAGAGTGTTTATGTTGAAATTGTTGTGGTCGTACTTGAAGTGGTTTTTAACAAATTGATTTGATGCTGATAAAATCTAGTTATGGCAGAAAGGAGCACGTAAGAAAAGGTGAATATTTCTTAGCTTTCGTTGAATTTGCTTCTGCTAAAGTTGGACTATAGTTGGGGTAGTGTGCTTTACTATAATTTGGGAAATAATAGCAATAAGAACTGAAAGCATTGTGCACTTGTGCAAAATCATAATGAACAGTAATAAATGCTCTGAGAATGTTTGTATTTATCTAAACCAAAAAGTCTCTGAAGACAAATTATGGTGGATAGCCTGTAAAAATATTTAGATCGTGTAAAGTTATTTGCAGAAGTGTTTGCAGCAGGGCGAAAATATGTGTTCACCTGATGCAGTTCCACACTTTAGTATAGTTGAATCACTTCTCTGCAATGTTTGTTCTTGTTGAGATAAGAAATAGTTTAACACAGGAGTTACGCTGAAACACTTTGTTCTGTCAAGCCTCTTTTTAGTATATTGCTGGTCCTCTAGCTGTTTTCCTGTTCTTCGAGTGCTTTGCCTTGATGGCTCATCTGCCCTCCTGCATGGTCAGTGCTGCTCCAGCCATGGTGACTGAATGCCATTTCCAAATATAGATGTTATTTTGCAAATAGATTTGTCTCAGTATTCAGTTGCTCTATGAATCAACTTACTGCGCCCACCAAGTTTTTATACCTAGCGCTGTGCTATCCTATTGCTTTCAGCCAGATCAGTGCTGTCTGGATTTTCTTCCATTTTGGGATCCAAGTATAGAAAATGTAACACATTTAGAGTATAACTTGGGGTGGTGATTGCCTACATCTCGGCAGGATACCTTTGCAAAATCAAAGGCAGAGAAGTTATACAGAAAGGACTGCTAGTGGTACCTTAGATACCTTTCAGAAGACTTGGCAAAATTTTGGAAGTCCCAAAGCTATCCTTTCTCTTGTGTACAGCTGAAGGATATGAGCGTGCCAAGAAATGCTGTAATGATAGCTCGTTTTATGAAGCAATGTCCAACAGCCAGTTGCTTCTCAATTTGTGAGAAGCTGACCAAGACTGTAGATGAACACCCAATGCCTGAACCCTTCTGTCCTGTCCACAAGAATATGCACAACCCTAGTAATATGGGAAAAGAAACTGATAGGCGTTAACTTTTCTTAAAAATAATTTGTTAGTCCTTGCTGAAATATGCCACATTCAACCCTATCTCCTTTCCTGGACTCTCTGTCGTCCTGACTGAGCCTCTGAATAGTGTGACTTCTTCCCTGGTCTGGCCATCACTCTTTGCCTTAATGGGTTATTCCCCTAAATTGCTCAGTCTCCTTTACCCTGCTTGTAATAGCCTCCTTATAGTACTGGATATTTTTTTTTTAATAAAAGGAAGATAGTCTTTCATCAAGATGTGTGTATTGAAATTGGAGAGCCTGTAGTTCTACCTGGGTGTGTGCTGCATTTTGATCATGCAGGAAATCAATTAATCAGTACAAATCTCATCAAGGTGGTTTTTTTTCCCCAATAAACCTTAGCCAGGCATTTTTATCTGTTTAAACTGTGGTTATGCTTTTTATATAAATACAATTTTGTCAATATATTTTTCATTCCACCAGAAACTTGTAGGGGATGAAAATGCAAAAAAGACTTGAGCAGTATGTTGTACCAAGCAGCTTACAACAAACAAACCCTACCTCAAATATAAACACCTAAATGTATTTTGCAGTGTAGTACAACACAGAAATAAGTTAGATCAGTTAGTCTAAAGGGAAAATAAAAGTATATGGGAGACCAGGTCTAATAATTTTGAACTAGCTCTGCTAATTCTCTTTGACTCCTCTATTTAGTTCCCATAAACATCCGTATAAATTCCAAAGGGGTACCATTCTGCGAAGTTACAGCAAAGCAATTCTTAACAGATTTCCTTTCACCTACCAACATAATTTTTTTCTTCTTTGGTGATGTTCCACAGAGCTAGGGTGTGGTGTTCTGTGTCAGAGCTGGCTGCGACCACTAGCTGGACTGCCTGCCAGATTCTTCCCTTTCAGATATCTAATTTCTGATTTGAAAACTGATCAGCAATCCAGTATGCGATGGGTCCATAACAGTGATGGTTTCTCTGGCTCTGCAGCTGTTTAGCACAGTAGGAATGTATCGATCATAATCCAGAAGTAAACAAAAGGAAAAGTGAAAATGGGAGGAGGCTTTAGCAATTGCATCCTGAAATGGCAAGAGTGGGGACAGAAGTGCCTTCATAATTTGGTGGGGAATTTTCATGTTTCTTGCATGAATATTTATTTCGGTAGAGCATTCTGTGGTTATGAGAAGGAAAAAGGAAAAGGACACAGGAAAGAGGCTGAAAATAAAAGTTTCGATAAATTAAAAATTAGCATAGGAATATTTGCTGCAGCAGAGCTAAAGAATAGTGTAATAGAACTTGACTGAGTAAATGGGCATGAAGAGGTGAAAGTAACTGGGGAGGCTGATGTACTAACATGATCCCTGGAGAAAGCTTTCCCCAAAGTGCTGTCCTGCTTCCTTTTCAACTGCTACCTTGCTACGTACAGAGTCACTGCTTTTTTGGTTCTGCAGCTGGGCAACAGGCTCTGTCTGGAGCAGCAGTTTGTAAGAAAGTTCCCTATCGTATCTTTTGTCCTGACAGGGAAAATGGGTAGTCATCTGTGTGGACCGAACTCTGTTAGCCCCTCTAATGCCATATCCCCTATCAGTTTTCAAAATTTCCAGGTGTCGTGGTTTAACCCCAGCCAGCAACTAAGCACCACACAGCCACTTGTTTGCTCCTCCCTGCTCCCCACGGTGCAATGGGGAGGAAAATCAAAGCCAAATAAAAGTCATAGGTTGATTTAAGAACAGTTTAATAACTGAAATAAAAATATAATAATAATCTAGCATTAATAATGATAATTGTAATGAAAAGATAAAAAAAGGGAGAGTGAAATAAAACCCAAGGAAGACAAGTGATGTTCAGTGCAGTTTCTCCCCACCTGCTGACCAGTGCTCAGACAGTTCCCCAGCAGGGGTTGGCCCCTCCTGGCCAACTGCCCCCAGTTTATGTACCGAGGATGATGTTCTATGGTATGGAATATTCCTCTGGCTACTTTGGGTTAGCCGTCCTAATTATGTTCACTGCCAGCTGCTCGTGCACCTGCTCGCTGGCAGAGCATGGGAAACCAAAAAAATTCTTAAGCACTACTTAAGCAGCAATTAAAAATATCAGTGTGTTATCGACACTGTTCTCAGACTAAGGCCAAAACATGGCACTGTACCAGATATTAGAAGGAAAATTGACTCTATCCTGGTTGAAACCATGACACTGGGAAACCACATAAAAAGAGTCATCAATATGAGTGTCAGGCCTTCCTTAATGAGCCAAGAGCTCACAAATTTTACAGATGTGTGAACAGCAGAAAATTAAAATGCTCATCTCCTGATTTCACTTTGTCACTTCTTGTATTTGTGAGGGGTTTTTTTTTCTGCAGGTCTAAAACAAATTTTGAAGCATGTGTACCAGGCCCCACAGGTAAACGCCCCTTGGACCTTGGGATTAAAAATAGCCATATTTAACCCAGAAAACAAAGTTGAACATTTACAAAAGTGTACGCAAAACATTCTGAGGAACAGTAAGGTACAATCTGCCTGGCTTGATGTGTTACTTTATTTAAAATTCATACTGGAGAGGTACAAAACCATTGCCTTGCAGGAGAAAAAAAATTAAGTGCAGCCTGACATACATCAGTCCAAAACAGATGTAGGACTTTTCATCAAAGTAGGTTCAGAAATACTTCTTAAAGCTGTTGCTTAAGAGAGTATTTTGTGACCTGCCAAAGAACTTCCATGAAAATATTGTTTCCTTGTCTTTAATGATGATTCTTGGCCAACATTTACCGTGTGCTGATGGGAATACATGTTTGTCATTTGACATGAGAGTTATACAGCTCACCACACCTTATGGTTTGTGTTTATGATCACCTTTCTTTCTCAGAAAGCACGCTTACAGTCTCTTTGCTATTGCAGTAATTAAACTAAATATGAAAGCCTTCCTCACCTGTAATGGCAAAGTGACTTAAAATAAGAACAGAAATGCTGATGCTATCAGTTTCTGAATTATTAGCCATTCCTCCTTTCAGATAGAGAAAATGGAAAGATTTCTTAAAATACTACATTGTGAATTCAACTTTTCCAGCAAGCTGTGCAGCACAGCAAATACCTTTTTCCATGCATAAAGCTGTAAGGCAGATGATAGGTCTGTGGAGTTTGTTATTTGTGTGTGATGGACCTAAAGCATTTCATGCTGTCAACAGTGCTGTTAGGGCTGGCAAACTGCACAAGCTGAAGAAAGTTTATTTTTAATAGCAGCAGAACTTACTGCAATAGAATCAGCAGCTGATACACCTCCAGCATATTGCTGAGTAGCTTTTGGTAAGAGTTATCTCACGTTTCTAGGTAGATGATGTGACCATATGCTTCTAACATATGCCTTGTGCCGTCATGGCAGTGGAGATATAAGTTGCACACAGATCTCCCGATGTTATTTTCAAGTTAGCAGCCAGGGTTGTTATTCTTTTCTAAAGCTTTAGCTTTATCTTGTGGTATTAATCAGCTATTGCCACACTCCCTGTTTAGGAAAATGTGTACTAGAAGTGACTTCACAGAAACTCGTGAGTTTCTAATTGTCCTTTTGGATCCTTGTGGTCTACTTGTTTTCTCCTCTTGGTCTAGCTATAGAAGAGGGAGATGCTATAGCAGCTGCTACTGATGTTGCTAAAAAATCTGCAGCACCATGGTACAGTTGTAAAGCTGATTGGTGCCTATTTCATGACAAGAGGCTGTATATACCCAGTAGTCACAGCTGCAGTGGGGAATGTTTGGTCCCCAGTTTTTGAGATGGCATTTCCTAGCTGAAAGAGGTGAACTGTGTGAGGTTAAGCGAGAAATTACAGAACATTTTCAGTTTGATTCTTTTATGTAGAATACAGTGAGTGGCTTCTAGCTATTGTGTGCTTTATGACCAGTCCCTTAATGTGTAGAATCTAGCATTTGTGCTAAGTATGTGGGGTAATTGCTCAGAACATTAAGCATCTATGTCAGTGCATATACCTTCTCCTCCTTCTCCGTAGCACTGATCAGAGACATTGAGCAAGGGAAGAGCTGGCTGGTTTTTTTTTTTTTTTTGGCTGTAATTACTGTTGTCAAGTTAGTAGGAAGCAGTTTGCTTTGTGTGTAACCCTAAGCATCTACGTTTCCTATTTCCTAACCTAAAAACGCAATTTACCTTTCAGTGTTTGCTTGATGCTTATTTATTTATTTATTTATTTCATATTAGGTTAGCCTACACAAACCAGAAATTAAACTGGAATCATTAAAAGAAGATATTAAGGATTTTCTGAAGACATCAGGTTTGTAATACTTGATACATTTATGAATAGTACAGATCTACATAAGAATGTATGTGATGTACACAATGAAATTAGTAGTTTGTGCAGCTTGCTGTCTTGTTACTGACAGTATGCGGAAGCGGAGACATTCAGTGATTCCAGATTATTAAATGAGAGAGAAAATTAAAAGGGAAAAAGTTCTTGGATTCTAGCAGTGTTTTGAAAAGCATACTATGCAAAGAAGTAATAAGATACTGATAGTTTTATTGAAAATTCTGAATGAGACAAGAGCTGAATAATTTCTGAAAATGCAAAATAGCATTCATGGAGATACTCCTGAAAATTTTACCTTTAGTTAAATTTGCAGGTTCCATTGGAAGTTGTAGGATATGTAACTATAAAGTGAAGATTTGATGATTTAAGTGCAGTAAGATGTATAATAATCAGGAACACTGTGTCTATTAATATTTATAGTTGTTTTAATAATATGGTGGCTTTGAAAAAATAGCATATAATTATTTATCCAAAACTGCACTATAATTATTTGAGCAGTAGATGAAAATAAAGGGTATTCAACCTTTATACAGGTCTCAACTTGCAATTTTTCCTATCTTAATTAGGTTAAGGTTTCTTCATCTCTTCCTGTCTGTCTGGTAGGTAGACATGAATTGAGACAGGATGGAAAACTCTAGTTACTGCAACGCAACCTCTGTTTCATGATCCATTAGTTTTAATTCCTAAAGTTGTCTTCTGGATATTTTTTTATTTTAACAGGTTGGGAAAAGAAGCTTCAGAATGCTGTTTATAGTGAACTCAACGTGTGAGTTTATTTAGTATTTTTATTTCATAAATTCTACTCACATGATTCACTTTTGATTCATTTGTATATAAGGGTGTATGTGTTACTATCTGTCATACCAAGGGTACCTGCTTAATTTCTGGTTTTAAAGTGCCATTATTTCTCCTTTATCCCGGTGAAAATATTGGACTCAAATACATTTTAAAGAATGAGTGAAACAAATATCACCAAATTTTTTAGTTACTTCAGTAATTTTTGTTATTTTATTACCAAAGGTACCAGTAGTCATAATGTAATTCTCATGTAGCTGATGTAGCTGTTGCAAATTAATTTTAATTATTTTCAAATGTTTAGGACAGCATTGCACGTATTTGTTGTATTAAGTATTAAAAAAATCTTTAAAACATTGTATCTTTAGACTTATCAGACTGTTGCTCATCATGCTTGGGTTATGTTTATAAACACATTGAGATTTGTGAAATTCCCTTTTTATTATTGTTCAGCAAACTTTGGATTAGACTTCTGGGAAGCATAAGTTGCCTTTACATTCTGGCAAGATGGAAAGGTGAATTTCCTAACAGATATAGCCATCAATGAAACTGCATGATAAGAAAGGTGTATTTGTGCTAATTTAAATTTTTAAAAAAAATCAGAACAATGTGTTTTAGTATGAGGGACACGATTTGCAAAATACTTGTAAATGTGTCTCTTAGTAAGGATTCATCTTCATCGTATCTTTCAAGGAAAAGATATTTACCTGTCTTGTGGACTAATGCTTATGCTTTCTTTGAGTTCAGAGAAATAAGCTGCAAAATAATGTAAGTAGCCCTAAAAATTGAAATTAACTAAGAATACCAGGATTTTATGAGCATTGTGGAAAGCCAAGAAGCAGCATTACTGAAAGCTGTTAGTATCGATTTCACTTTACACATAGGTACAGAGTTGTCCAGAACAAATGAGCAGAAATACAAGAATGATCTTGCTGGTTAAAAATGAGAAGAAATTTTGTGAGGGTTTCCCAAAATCTTATGATAGGAACTTACTGAATGCAATTAAAAAAATGAAAATTCAGGCTAATGATGAGAGAAACTTTGTGTAAATTTTGTTTCCCGAAAGAGGTTTGAGACAGTTAAAATTAAGTTAAATGCTTGGCAATAACTCGGAAATAATGCGCACTAGTGAAGGATAAATTAGTGTGGGTTTATTTATTT
Source organism: Ceryle rudis (assembly GCA_033439905.1). Taxonomy (NCBI): domain Eukaryota; kingdom Metazoa; phylum Chordata; class Aves; order Coraciiformes; family Cerylidae; genus Ceryle; species Ceryle rudis. The sequence goes on along the minus strand of JAAGNO010020733.1, from coordinate 38,914 downwards.
TATTTTTGTTCCAGCTTTTATATTT
>JAAGNO010020733.1:8324-38789 GCA_033439905.1 Ceryle rudis | reverse complement strand
AATTAGTGTGGGTTTATTTATTTTATTTTATTTTTGTTCCAGCTTTTATATTTCATCATAATGCAGTTTATGAATGGGTATTCAACTTTGCTTGGGTTAACGCTATGAAGTTCTAATTGCTTTGGACACGTACATGTTCAATGTTCCTTTTTGAAATGAGGTCATCCAAAAAATATATTGTTTCTTGAAAATAATACAATATCCTGGATAGTGAAAGTGCAAAAGAGTCATAAAGATGACATAATATGAAGAGGATACACTTGTAAAATACCTGATTTGTTCAGAAAATTATTTTATTTTATTTCATTTTATAAATACATGAAATTGAGGGATTATTATTTTTAACATAAGAATAACTCATGGTGTGATGTTATTAATACTTTTATGTTGTTTATATCTGTAAGGAAGGTCAAAGAAGAAATACTTCTAAAAATAATGTTTGATTTTGGTTTTGATCAGCAGGTGCTTACATGAAAGAATTTATGTTTAGGTTTACAAACACAGGATGAAATAAGCAAAATAAAAATCTGAACATTTAAAATATACTGTACTTTCTTTAAGGTTTCCTTCACCCTGCCATCCTGCAGCACCGCCTGAGCATATGAAAGAACCATTAGCTTATATGAGGAAAGCACAGGTTGGTTGTTATCAATTTTACTGTTCATATCAGATCTTTGATTAGACTATTTGAGACTTAACTTTGTATAATCCTATTGTACAATTTCTAGGTTTTGTATCTTAGGAAAAACACAAGTATGTATGGCATTGAAGTTAATAATAATGTTGTATATGTGACAGTTTACATACATACAAAAAACAGTTGAGTAATTCTCCAGCCATGAAAGAAGTAGGATATAGTGGCAGGTAGGTGAATATTGTAGAATAGAGACAATGTGAATTATGTCAAGAAGAATTAGATTTTGTTGGGAAGAAGAAAAAAATGTAGCTATAGGTTATTTCACTTAGAGTTACAAATGTAATGTTTTGAAGCGACACAGGGAAGCAGTTTCGCTGTGGAAGACAGCAGGCTGTAGAGAGAGTGAGATCTTCTGAAACAGATTAAGTACTTAGAAGTGTAAAAGGAAGATAAAAAGTATAGAGCCAAGGAGTTTAAGGCGTATGGAAGGAGAATAAGAGAAACTGGACTACAAAAGATTAAATGAGGATTTTTTGTGTCAGGGAAAAAATAATCATGCTTTGTTGGTTTTATTTTTTTCACCAATATATGCCATTTGAAATAAACATCAAATATCCACATAAAAATGTAAAACAAACAAACAAAGCTTCAAGAATAAGATCTAACCAAAATATCTGAGGTAGGGATAAAATTGTATTTAACTCAACCATGTCTAGAAATATATTCTAGTATTCTTTTACGAGGTATTAAACAAATTGTGTTACTTTTTCAATCACATTGTTGCTTATTCCAGTAAGTCTTGCTGTCCTGGGTTTCAGTCTTTAGCATCTGGGGACAAAGATTGTATTAAACATTTTTTTTTTTCTGTGGTGTGAAATATAATGCCACAATTTACTGCCTGAAAATAATCACTCTTACCAGCTTACTAATGTGAAAACCATGGAGATATATCAATGTGTATACTTGTCTAAACCAGTTTCATTGGTTATTATTTTATAAAACTGTGCACAATACTTACGGTAACAAATATTTTTAGCTCTGTGTCGAAAGGAGTGTTTTTCTAATAGTTTAGGAATGAGTAGAAGTCCTATCTTTACTAGTTTCAAAATTTCATAGTTCTATCTCGAAGATCTTTAGGCATTGTTAAAGAAGATTCTTCACCCCAGGTTTCCCGTAGCAGAGTGTCAGGCATTGAATCTTATAAAAATATTTTATTCAGAAAAAGACCTCAAGTTGGGTGCCTCTGGAAAGGGACACCCCTCGTTTGTTTACTTGTGTCTTTTAAGGCCTCGCAATTTGTTCCATTTATCTGTTCACAGGACGTATACGTGACTGCTTATCCGACCAGGTTCTGGTGGTTACTGCTTTTTCTTATTGATTGGCTTTGTGCTTCTCCTCAACGAGCATCTCCATTTGTCTTCTGCTGTCCCTCAATAAGATGTTTTCAAAGATTCAGCCTTGTTTTTGATTAGTTTGGTGTCTTCTTACTATGACTAAGCAAAAGTTCAACTTAAAGTTTTAGTTACGGCTTGTGGCCTAAGGCTACAGTACTCCAATCACTCATGCTAAGCACAGTCACTTGTGCACAGTTAAGCAAAACAAGATTCAATTCAACCTGATTTTAAGCAATCACACAATTAATTCTAATATTTTATAAGTAAATTATCTTAGTCCCAAACAGGCATTCATACACTTTGGGGTGGGTTTACCTTGGTAGCCAGCTCAGCCACTGGCTCACTCACCCCCAGTGGAATGGGGAAGAGAATCAGGAGGACAAATGTGAGAAAACTTGTGATAAAGGCAGATAAAGACCGTTTAATAGGTAGAGCAAAAGCTATACATGCCAGCAAAGCAAAATAAAGAATTGATGTGCTACTTTCCATATGCAGGAAGATGTTCAGCTGTCACAGTTTAGGATCAGGGCAACCCAGTAGACCTATAACAGACACCCTCTGTTAACCCCCTTCCCTCCCCAAAGGGGAAGAGAAAGGGAATAAGGGAGAGAGACTTAGTGATTAGAAAAGGAAACTAGAACAGCTTTAATGAAAATAATAGTAATAGAATATGTACAAATATATACAAAACCAGTATTGAACCCAACTCCCCTCCAATGACAATTATATCACCATCACCATGATGCTGTGGAGCAGGCACCGGGAAAGTACTGGACTGGGCCCAGTGGCAGATGGGATCTGTTCTCTGGAGCTGGATTCTGTCTGGTACTGGATTTAGGAACACAGAGATGAGGATCAAAGGCAGAACGGACAGAGTCCTCCTCCAATGCTGGCCATTGAAGAAGCGAGAAGGAGCCAGAAGAGCCAAGACAGGGCAAGCAGGGTCTTGACCCTCCAGATCCCTCAGCTTTATACCGAGTATGACGTATATGGGACAGAATCCTTCGCTTGTCAGTTTGGGGTCACCTGTCCTGTTCCTGAAGGCTCAGCCTTTCACTTTCTGCACCACTCAACGTGGTACATGAGATCCAGCACTGGCCTTGGTCTGCACACCAATCCTTGGTACTAACTCTAACCGTGGGGTGTTATCACTGCCAGCAGCAGACACTGTCTGTGAAAACAGGCTGCTGGCTTCAGGAGGCACAGTTAGTTAAAGAACTGAACTGAAAAGTAAAATCACTGAACAGAATTAGTTCTGTTCTCATTCAAACCAGGACATCATCCATCTCCAGGAACATCATCCCAGGCTTCATCAAGTATAATAGTTATTTGAGCAGACAAACACTAACTTTTGAAAGTCTCCAGAGAAGGAAACTCCACAACCTCTCTGGGCAGCCTGTTCCAGTGCTCTGACACCCTCACAGTAATGAAGATTTTCCTGATGTTGAGGTGGAACTTCCTCTGTGCCAGTTTGTGACCATTACTTCTCATCCTCTCACTGGGCACCACTGAAAAGAGACTTGCCCCATCCTCTTGACACCTGACCTTTCAGTATTTATAAACATTGATAAGATCCCCTCTCAGGCTCCAGGATAAACAGACTAAGGTTCCTCAGCCTTTCCTCATAAGAGAGATGTTCCAGTCCCATAATCATCCTTGTAGCTCTCTGTTGGACTCTCTTCAGCGGTTCCCTATCTCTCTTGAACTGGGGAACCCGGAACTGGAAACAGGACTCCAGATGTGGCCTGGCCAGCGCAGAGGAGAGGGGGAGGAGAACTTCCCTCAATCTGCTCATCACACTCTTCTTAATTACCCCAGGATACCATTGGATTTCTTGACAAGAACACAGTGCTGTCTCTTATTGTCCACCAGGATGCCAAGGTCCTCTGCAGACCTGCTTTCCAGCAGGTCAACCCCTAACCTCTACTGGTGCATGGGGCTATTACTCCCTACACTACCTCCTACACTTGCCCTTGTTAAATTTCATTAGGCTTCCCTCCACCCAACTCTCCAGCTTGTCACTGAGTGGCATCACAGCCTTCTGGTGTATCAGCCACTCCTCCCCGTTTTATATCATCAGCAAATTTGCTGAGGATACACTCTATCCTTTCATCCAGGTTCACCCGTCCGTGAGAGAATAACCAGTTTGTGGCATGGTATTGTGTAATTGCAGCATGTGGAAGGTGTTTGAATATGATAATACGGTTAAAAATATTATACATAATATAAAATACTGCAATTTGGAAAACGTTCCTTACAGTCAAAACTCTGATCTGTTGTGGTTTTGCAATAGAAGGTGAAGGGATGACTTGATTGTGAGAAGAAACTTCTGGTGAAAGATAGCTATTTCATTTGATGGAAAAAGTCATGAGAGTATCTTGTAGATAGAATCTAAAATGAAACAATTATAGACAAGATATAACTTATATTTTTTAACAGAACATTTGAACATCTGCCCTTCCCTTCTTTTGCTTCCTGTCTAATAAATGTCAGCATCTTTCAGAGAAAACTTAAAGTTTGAGGAACATGTGGTTAGACAGTAACTGTTGCAGAATTTGTGTCTAGAGCAAATTATAAATAATAAATAGAGCTAAATGACATTATGAGGAGTCTTTGCATTAATTTGATTGAGGTCTGACTCATCATCCATGGAAAACTAAATTAAATCTAAAACCCACCAGTGCTGCTGTAATCACAGAACCAAAATCCTAAGTCCGTTGACAAGGAAGTCAATACTAGTTGGCATTAACTTCAGTGGAATTATCCATGGATTAGGCACCATATGGTAAGTTTGAAGTCTAATGCAATAGTCAGAAGAATCTGACAATCCACTTGCTCCTGACAGCTTGTCTACTTCTGGTTTTCTCCTTGATTACAGAACTAGTTTGTGACCACATTACAGAATAATTACCAAATTACTAACTTTTTTAACTTCTGAGAACACCTAAGATACCTTTTGTGGAGAAAGACTTGAACTCTTTTCAGGTCACAGAGTGGAAAAGGAATTCTCTGTGCACAGTTGATTGCCCTGCTTATAATCATTGGAAGAATTTGTTAAATGTTGATACGTGAGGAAGCTTGATCATTAGGCATATGTCAGAAATGAGTAATTGTGAAATCTGTGCTTTTTGGAGATGTGAAATGTGAACAGCTCCTTTCTCTGTTCTATATTGTGATGTAAATGATGAAATCTGCTTAGTATATTGTTCCCATTTAAATAAGCATGTAAATACACCATTAGCATTTTTGCAGAAATCAGCCAGTGACTCTTGCTATCCTTTTTTATATATGACTTTAAAAAGCTGCTTGATGTTATGTGAGAAATACAACTGGAAGAAAAAGAAAATCCATATAATTGATTTTTGGTGTGTTTTAGGGAAGCTGGGAGAAGCGAATTCTAAAAAGTCTAAACAGTATGTGCACAGAACTTGGTATCCCACTAGCGCAGAAGGTAATGTGTTATTAACTTTCTGTTGCCAAACTGACTTTTTTTTTAATTAAGCCTTGCATTGCACTCTTGGAATGTAATGTTCATTTTACACGTGGTTATCAAGAGCCGCAAGGCCAATATCCAAATAATTTTAATCCAGAATAATTTTCAGGGATAGTGGCAATGTATGCATCAGCTCAACTTGGAAGAAGATGAAGTCTATGGGTAGATCTTCTTCTTTGCTGTTGTAGTAATTATCATCTTGAAGGAGCTGCATGTTGGAAAGATAATTGCTACATTCATTGCTCTTTATAGAGCATTTTTGTGTGCAGACTCAGCTGTATAGCTTCTAGCTGTGTAGCCTGTACACAATAAAGGCAACCTTTGTGTGCTGGGGAAAGCTGGTACTTTAGGAGAGAGAGATACTGGTACATTGCTAATTTTGTTTGTCACTCATTCTGCTCTGTTTTGTTTTGGTTTTTATTAATTTAGAGGCTTTAATTTTTAAGGTCTTGGATTTGGGAAATAATGTTAGAATGTTTTGTTCTTTATCTTTCTCCTGTTCTATATCTGTGATAGGTAGCAGAACCTCTGTGGTTCATCATACGAGCTAAAGGATGCAGCTGTGTTTGCTTTTCATGACTGCGCTAGGGACAGGAATTTCATGACAATGTCCAACAGCTCCATGGAACGAGCAGTAAATCTTCAGTAATATGAAACTGTCTACTAAATAACCTAAAATTCATTATTAAACACATGAAATGATTTGATGGGCTACTTTTGCTCTTGAACTAACCTTGGACTTTCTACAGTAGAATATACTTTCAGACGGGATAATTTGTAAGGAAAATAAGTTTGTGTTGCTAGCTATCTATTTTTTAAAGTGTTACATGAACTTATATATTTGAAATAGGCATGTTTTTACTCATTCTGTTAAAAAAGAAAGAAGAGTTACTGTCTTGTGCCTTTCAGAGGCCTGCAAGTGAACAGAAGGAACTACTTAATAAATGGAATGAAATGGGAACCGATGAGCCAGGTAAGGTCAACTCAATTTATGTGCATTGAATTTTTGTACATAGAAAAATAGCATATACATCCTATTTATCAGTTTTGACTGATTAATGTAATCTCTTCAAGGTAAACTGATTTCAGTCTTTTTTTCTCATAGGCAATGTGTTGATATGCATAAGCAAATACTCATGTCATTGTTATTTTGCTTCAAGTTATTGTACTAACTTTGAATGATCACGGAGAGATTATGTTGTAATACTTTTCATTCCAGTGCTTTGTAGAGGTTTATATGCCTAGGGCACAGCTCCTCTTAGTGTAAGCTCAGGCTAATAGAAAGAAAATACTCAGAACTATGGATACTGAAGGTCAGACATTATATTAACAAAATACAAAAATAGCACTTGCACAGAATAGTCAGTCATATACTTTAGGAGAGCGAGGCTAACCTGCCTTGTTAGTTCATATCCACATTCCTTAAAAGAAATTCTTTTGCAAAGGTACTAGTTTCTGTTGTGGTACCACCTTTGCAATGGCAAATACTTTTCATGGATTGTTTTTGACTAGACCCTGTTTTTTAATTTGAGAGCAGTACGTTTAATTCAACAACTCGTGCTGTTAAATAACCTTCATCTCTTGAATGTCATGTCTCTCCAATGTCTAAGAATGGTTTGGTCTAAAGACTTAAGTGGAATGAATAAAAACTTCACGTTACTACTTGTTCACTTCCTTGGGATTTACAGAACTAAGGCACTAACAGTAGCATAATCTTGGAGAATTGGTTGTAGCCATGGTATCTGTGATAATGTTATTTGAATCTTTGCTCTTACATGTCATTGAAATTGCTAGATTGTATTACATGTATGGGAAAATTGCATGGGTTTTTTATTTCTTGGTTTTGACATAACTTCACTGAAATCTTATTTCAGATCTAAGTCTCTTCCGGCCTGTTTATGCACCTAAAGATTTTCTTGAGGTAAGCATTTATTGAACAATGACTCAGTCACTGACTTGCATTCATTGCAGTCTTTTATGTGAAGTGGGAAAAATAATTGTTAAGTGTATTTCAAACAATTCGTTCTTTAGAGCAAGTGAAATTTGGCATATTTTTTATGACTCCATGTATTGTTTAGAAAACAAAATACTATTGTCTCTTCTGTTTAACTGCAGTTTTTAAATTGTACTTGTGATAAACCTGTTTTTCTCCAGAGACCAGTTTGGAGACAACTTTTTTCTTCTGAGAGCAGTTCTCCAACTGATTTCATAAGTAATTTTATACTTCAAATTGCAATATGTTGAGCTGGTAAACTGCAATATATGAAGCTGTCAGACTGTTTGGTGGTAGGTAGTAGACCTGTGTGCTGTTGAAATCATAGGTCATCTGTGAAGATTGTGAAAAATCAAACATGAAACAGAATTATGTGAAACATGGAAGCTTTTATCTGTAATCAAACCAAACAATTAAAACAATGGTAACTGCTGAAACCTTATAGCCAGAAATTACAGTATTACTCGTCATTTTGTATGGTTCAAGCACAGAAGAAATTAGTAAAAGATAACTTGCTTTACCAGTTGTGCCTAGGTTAGGCATGGATAATGGACAAGAAACATTGCTGATGACAGTGTACTTAGTAGTCACACAGTAGGAGATTTTTTGGATTAAAATGAGATTGAAAATAATTGAAACATCCTGGATATTGTAGCCATCAGAAATACACTCCTGGCTTTTAAATAGCTTTGATGAGGGAATGAATTATAGTCAAGACATTACTATGTAGCCAGCACTTAATCCCATATGTAAAAAAAGTCTACTTTTTTATTTCATAATTTGATCTTATTTTTTGAAGTAGAATACATTTGTTTCTTTAAAAAATTGACTCCTTTTTGATTTGAAAATGTTGAGATATAATTTGATAACTTGGGCCTACATATATACAACAGTTACAGGAAGTGGTTTTATGCTGAATGTACTGTTGGTAATATGGATGATAACAAGAAGAGTTCTGAATGTAAATTTCTGAATATATGCAAGGAATGACAGAGCTACCATTTTTAAGGTACTGATGAATCTTCGAAACCCGAATTATGAAAATGGAGAACAGCCTAGTTTCAGAAATCATCTGGGGTTAATTCAGGTTCCGCTAAAAGTTAAAGATATTCCAGAATTGGTAAGTATATTTTTTTCTTACAAGAGGTTTCTGTAAGAATTACTTTGCCTTGGTAATTAATGAGATTCCAAACAATAAGGAAGAATATTAGTATCGTGATAAATTTTGCCATTTGAAAGTGAAAATCAATCTAAATATATGGTTAAACACAGCATTAAAAAGTTTTATGAAGACATTTTTAATGAAAAAATAAAACATCAACAGTAAATTATATACCAGTAGGAAAGTTTTAATCTTACACCACACAGGTTTGATTTGTGTCAAAAATATACTTCTGTACATGTTATTCAGGGTTTTTTTTTTTTCTGTACAAGTAACTTTAAGTATGTAGTTTATCTTAATTCTGCTGGTTTATTTGATGCTGTACAAAATCAGTAACCTGACAATCAGTCAGCTTCTGATTTTCCTTCTCAAAGTAATTTTAAACCCCTTTATTGTCACATTGCAAATGCAAGGAAATGCTTTGGTGCCAGTATTATAATTGGAATATGAGAGAGCTTTTCTTAATGCTTCCCTGACAAGGCTCTTGAGGATTTTATGCTAGTAGAAAAACTTACACCTGGGTTGGAAAAGAGCTGGGAATTAGAGATCCTTAAGTTGGTCTTTCATTCACCACTTTGTTACATGCAGGTATGGCTCAGAGTTGACATGAAAACTGTGACCTGTAACTAAAACTAGAGTAAGAATTGATGTGAGACTCTTCTCTTTAAACAACTGAGTTCATATTTCATATGTATGCATTTAAATTAACTGCATTTGGTTTATAAAATGTTTGCATAAGCCTTATAGAAGAAATCTCCAGTGATTTAGAGATTTAAACATTGTTAATTACTGTTTTTTGGTTTGTTTCTTTTCAGAAAGAAGACTTCAGTGAACTAGGCTTAAATATAGGGCAGCTGGGTATTGATGATTCAGCACAAGTGCCTCCTGGTTAGTTTCAGTCATTTAAATAGAACATCAATGAGTAGCATACTTTGCAATTATGAAGTAATTTGTGTATTTTATACCATAATAAACCACGTATGTTTGTTCTGTAACTATGATTGTAGTGATTTATTTTTTTTTTTAGTAAAATACAGCTCATAGTAGAAAACATTGTTAATATTAAGGGTCAGATTTGGAGAAAACTTAAAATCATCACCTTAAGTTGAAAATATGTTAATTTCAGTGTGTTTGAACACTTCAGGATCTAGAGAACCAAATTGCCTGTCTCCAAAAATACAGGAAATATTAATAAATGTTAAGACAAATAACAGACGGATATATACACACATCTTTTAAACAACTATCTTTAAGAAAAAACTACAGATAATATCTGTATATTAATATTCAGTATCTTAAATAGTGCATCATTTCTGTTGTTTTTCCATGTATGCATTTATTCCTGTAGAAACAAGTTTTAAATGATCTTCCCATATCAACATGGAAAACACTATACTATCAAGTTTTTTATCTTTTTAAATGGAAACTTACCTAATTGAAAGTCTAGGTGCACGTAGTATAGTGCTGCTGCTTTGGCATTTGTGTCCTTTAGACCAGAAAAAAAATCTTTAGTGGTATTTCTAATTAGTTTTCGAAAAAGAACATTGATGCTGAGCAGGTTAATTGTTATTGATGATTAGCAGTAAAAATCAGCTGAATGTCAACGTTGTGTAGTAAAAATATAAAAGACATTCTAGCTGGAGTATCTTTTTATTTATTTTTTGCTGTTCTTTTCTATTTCTTGATTTTCTAGAGTTTTTTGAAAATGAACATGTGCGTGTTGGACAGAAAGGTATGGAGCTGTTTTCATCTGTAATAAATGGTGTGTAGTTAGGAACATATTTAGTAAATTTCTATCTCATTTATGTGTACCTTTTAGAATTTTAAGAGTTTATCTAAACAAAGCATTGTCAGTAATACCATTGTAATTTAGATAGAGACAGTCAGTAGTACTGTTGTAATTTAGACAGAGACAGAAAAACAAGCACTTGCAGTTTGCCAGTAGCCACAAGATAAATAGCCCCTCAGATATTTCATTAAAAATGAAATAGGAAGCGTAGAGACATAACTTTTTGGTGATAACTTAACTTATGTCACTGCTGAATTTAATTTTAAAATCAAAAGACTCTGGACTCTCTTCTCTGCACACCAAGTTCTCATTAGTGTAATGGGATTTACGCCTGTGCGTCAGAACAGTCTTTTTAATGGTTATTTACAATTGCAGAACTTGCTAAATATTACAATACTTAGCCACTAAGGAAATTCACTTGCTTGTCTCTGTATGCTGCTTTTTCTGAAGTAGTTCCAGGATTCTTTTCTTTTTAGGTTAAGAAATAACCTACGAAAGAAAAGGAAATATAAAAGAAATAATAATGTATTAGCTCAAGTTTAATTATAGAAGAAACGTACAAGGAATGTTTGAAATCCATCAGTATCTGCTCCTGTCTCCCGTGATTCCTGCTGAACATTATCACCAGCAAAGAAAAAAAATAGAGTGGATACCATTCTAAAAGTCCTCTGTCCCCCTTTTTTTATCATTTGTTGTTTCGTTTGTGGGGTTTTGTTTGTTTGTTTGTTTGGTTTTGGTTTTTTTTTTCCAAGGGGATGGGGTGTGTTTTGTTTTTTTGTTGCAGTAGCGAGAGTGAACTTTTTTTTTCTTACTTCTCCTTTTGTGGACCTCTTTCTATCCCTCATTATCTGTTTTCTGATCCAAGAGCAACTCATTAGGGTATTGTCCATCTCTCTGTTCTTTTCCAGTTGTTCCAAATAATTTCCCCATCCAAACTTCCTGAGCCAGTCATTCAACTCCACAATGTAATTCTCACTCCTCATCTCTTGTCTGTGTAGAACAGCCTCTATTACAGAGATTGTCTCAGCTTTTCCTATAAGCAAAGACACAAAATTTTGTAAAAATGTACATTAAGAGTCTTGACCATGAACTGAAATCTCTGTTCCTTCAGTGGAAATCCTACTGCATGCTCTGTTGGGTGTTGATTATGACTTTGGTTACAAAATGTATTGATTTTGCTTTTATATTAGATGTATGAGGAATTTTCTTTAGTGTATTTAGTAAAACCAACTTTTATACCTTTTATGCCTTTTTTATATACCTACTTTTTAATATTTTGTGTCTCAATAAGAAAAATTAAGGTAAACATTCCTGGACACTTGAGATGAATCACACTCGTCTCTAAAGTTTTGTGAGGAATGTAGGAATGTTTTTGCCTTCTCGCCCTCTTTGTTTATGAAAAAAGGATCTCGCACACAGATGTGTTAGAGCTCTGCAGGTTAAACAGAAAATTGGCAGATTTGTCTGTTCAGTATTTCAGAAGAGAGGGAAGGAAAGAGGAATCAGTTAAATAGATTTATAATTGCAAACCTCATCCTTCTGAGTCATATCAGGGCAGATATTGTGAATATTGAACTTAGTGAAATTTTAAAAAGCAAGTTGTTTCTGAGAGACTTCACAAAAAGTCAATGGATATGGATTTGGAAACTTCTGAGTAGCTGTACAGCACCTATCGAATGTCTAGGTAATCTCTCAGAAATAAGTTTTCCAACTCTTGTGAAAGACATTTCAGGTATGAGGATACAGTTAATCACATAACTTCAGTGAGAAAGAACACTTCTACTAGATGAGGATAGCTAGAGATGCATATTTTTTAAGTTTATAGAATTAGGTAAGGATGGAGATGATCTGCTCCAAGGTATGTAGAGGACTGTATTCAGGATGAGGCCGTTGTGCCAGAGTAGCTTAAAGCTTCACAGCAATGACCCATCTAAGCAAACCTGTCAACAGTAGAGTATTTGGTTTATGTCAATCTGAAGGAAAACCAAAATCTTTTGGGAAAGAAAGCCTTTATCTTCCAAAATATGTATGCCAATAATGAGAGAACATGACAGTACACTCTCAAATGGAGAATTATTGCCCCAGAGTTATCTGTGAAAATATTTGTATAGTTAACATAAAAATAGGGGAGACTCAGAAAAAAACAGAACGATTGGCGGCCTCCTATGTGAGCTGAGATACCACTCATAGTTTAACAGGAGTATCTGGGGGCTATATACAGCCGCTTGTTCAACTTGATACCAACCTACAAGCTGCAACTCTCCCTGATATAGTCATAGATGCAAACTAAGGGGGTGCATACTAAGGGTTATTTTATGATGGAAGGTAGTACAGCCTTGCTTATTAATACCAATCGCCTTGTTTCCCAAGGAACTACTTGAAAATTGCATTATGGAAGGCAGACCTTTTAGATTTTTTCCTATTAGCTAGTGCTTCCAGCATGGAAATACAGTTTGTACAGTTAAAAATTAAAGTATTTGATAATTTGATACGTTATGGAAGTCTTAAACTACATCAATTCATTACATGCTTTGTTTCTTACAGTTTTAGTAGAACAAGATAGTGCTGCAGCTCAACAATATGTTCGTCAGGGATGTCCAACAGCGCTCCGAGCTGATCTGTGGGCCCTCATTCTCAATATTTCTAATCAGCCAGAGGTAAGGAGCAAAGTAAGAGTAAAATAAGAAGACAAGGTGAAAACACAGAAGTGCAAGCATATATCTTCTAGTGATCTTTTTCCAAAATAGAAATGCTCTACTGAGTTGTCACAAACCTGTTGAGAAAGTGTTTTATATTGAGAAATATACACTTGCCTGTAAAAAGTCTGTGCTGTGGTGATGTCTTCTAGGCTCTTCCCTAAGTTTTTAATGGATATATGAGCAAAATACTGTAGAACAAACTCTTCAATTAATCTGGCTAGTTTTCCTATATTGTGCTGACTTTCAGAAAGGGGCAAGAAAAGTCATGGAAATAAGACTGAACCTTTCTTACTTTGGCTAAGTTTTATAAAAAAGATGTGCTACACCTTTTTCCTGGCTATTTGAACATGTAATTATATGCATTTACATATATTGTAAATTGCTTTATATATTATTGCATGTACTCTACATATATATAATCAAAAAGGCATGAAGAGGAACTAGTAAGATGTGGATTGTTTTCATACTCCCCGTACAGCATTTTCTGTAGTGCCTTATATTTGATGCAAGTCCTCAACAATGAAATCTTTTGCATGCTATAGTCAATATATCTAATATACCTTAAAAAGTTAAATGTCTGCAGAATTGTGAATACTTTGATGCAAGGCTTTTATTGCAATAAAAAAACCCCCACACATACATATAAATTTACTCATAAATGTGAAAATTTTATGAGTAAATTTGAGAATGTAGCCATTTGCTTGTAATACTGGGGCATTTATTGATCAGTACATAATACAATCATAAGATCTTGCCCTTAAAAACAAATATAAATCTTGTTCATTGACCGTTTACCCAAGAAGTTGAGGTTATTTGGTCTGCTATTATAAGTACTTAGCTTATTCCTTTTTGAAAACGTAAAACAGGCTTTTGTTTCTAGTAAATACAAGATTGAATTTCCTGTAGAAGAAAGAGCTGTTGGAATAATAATGAAATATCATACATCTTACTTAAGGTGCTCAACACTAGATTTAAGTTATTTTAAATTATTGGGACAGCTTGAATTTTAGAAGCCTTTCTCTTTATGAGAGCAGGCATATTAGAGGTGTGAAATTAATGTTGTTGGTTACATTGCATCTGTTTATATTCTGTGAAATGCTGCATGCTCTAAGAGTGTTTTTATCTTAATGTGGAAAACAAAATAATTCAATAAAACCCTAGGTAGTCTATTTTGTTTACTAACAGTCAAGATAATAATGAGGAAAATTATAAAATCTTTCATTTTATGTTCATGTAAAGCATGAGTGGTTACAGAAATAGATTAATTAAAATCTATTTCCCAAAATTCACATGGACAGTTTTCAACAGTTACCTTTTTTAAAGAGGAATAAGCTATGTCTGTCTATTTATATATCTGTCAGCCACACTGTTAGGTCCTTTAAAAGTTAACTCTAGTTTATAGTTTGTTTTAATATGTGTTTATACCATGCATGAACTGTGAATATTTTAGATGTTCTCAAAGGTTAGTCTGTGCTGTCAGGTTATTACCTCAGTTTACTGTTAAGTAAGCTAGAGAACAGTGCATTAACGCTTTAATCACATGTGCTCATTTGTGTGCCTTTACTGTGTAATAAACGGTGATTCAGCTCCAACTTTTTGCAAGGATGCACGTGGACACTTATGTCAGGGCAGCTAATACATTCTGTCTGACATAATGTTTTACCTTGAGAGAACTTTTTATGCACTTACCAAATGATACTCATCCAAGTATAGATGAAGAAGAAGAATAAACTATATACACATACAGTATTCTTAGGTTCAGTGCAGTAGATGTTCTCCTTTAGGAGACATTCTACAAGGTCCAGAGCCTTGAGACTGAACTGGGAAGAGTGTGTGCAGGGAATTGTTGGTGAGACAATATTTTGTGATGATGCTGAAAGAACTCCAGAAAGCTGAGGATACGTGACTGGAAAATAGTAACAATAATGTCAAGAAAAACTGGTAAGGATGGATGAGGTGATATAGGCTGCAAATTTGTCACTATTTTGAGATTGTTGAAATAAAGATTGGAAAACGGTAAAATACAAAATCAACCCTCCCTCCTACAAAGAGAAATTATCAAGTCTGTGCACAAGATATGCTGTGTTGGAGAAAATCATCTAAGCTGGTGATTTAAGTGCATATGAATGTCTTTCTATCACGGTCAATTGAAATTGTTTCTTCTAATGTAATAGCTATTGGAGCCTTTTATCTTCTTTTCCAAGACTACTTTTGCATAGCATAGCATAGTATTTGTTATCCTGGGCTCTAAGTTACAGATGTTTATGGACTTTGAGTACTAAAAATAAAACTGCACTGAAAGGATAGGCCTTCTGACTGAGACTTAGCAGGCTGCCCATAGATCAGGTAGGTTAGCATATGGGTTACTACAGCTGTGGTATAAGCCAAATGTCCATAGTTCATTTTAAGCATTGCATTTACTAGTGTTTGACAGAAGTAAGGCTGTAACTACTGCCGGAACGCTGACACCTGAGACGTTGTTCTTGCATATACTGAATACAGTTTTATTGTTTGTAAAGTACAGCAAAGCAGTTTTCACATATATGTAGCTGTTTTATGGTCTGCTGTATTTCAAAGAGACTTTATTGATTTATCTAACACTTCTCTACCTCTTGAGTATTGTTTCTCTGCTGAGGTTGTATAGTGTGGTTGCAGGGCTTTCTTGCTGTAATATTTCTGATTTGCCATTTACGCTCTCTTATTTTATAGCTATATGAATCTGTAAATCATAAGGACTGTGGATTTTCTTTCTTTATCATAAAACATTATGAGGGTTTGGTATGGGTGGCATTGTGTGTATTAGCATCCAGTGGTGTTGTTCGCAAAATTTTATTCAGTAAAGGTCACCCTCTGTATAAAGCTAATACACAGCCAAGCAAGGGTTGATGCTAGCAGTGTAGCATCGTAATTGTAAAAATGATAAACTGTAAGCTTTATATGTAGGATTATTTAGAAATGTGTAAACACATTGCGTGGCAATGAATTGTTTATTAGTTTTCATTTGTAATGGTACGTTTTAGAGGAACAGTGTTAAAAGAGCACTTTTAAGGTTGCAAAGGCAAATATTTAAAAGCTGAATAGTATCACAGTTAATATTGTCTGTGCAAACAGTTTAAGTTGCTGTGTATATATATATTTTATCTTATGATTTTGAATCACATAATTGCAGGTTTTTTTCAGTGGGATGTCTGCTTCATTGATTGCCCAGAATGGCTGGCACACACCTTCTGAGAATCTGTTTGATGTTATTTTTCTTTCCTTTTGTTTGGTGTGTTACCCTATTGTTTACTCACCGCATGCTATTCAAGCAGTGCTTAGAAAACAAAATTATTCATTATTTCATAGGGTTGGGTTTTTTTACCTCTAATTTTTTTGAGCTAGTGGGTTGAAAATAAATCTTAATTCTGAAAATTCCAGCATGCAGAAATTAGTAATGCTTTGCTTTCCTACAGCTTATACTAAATGTAATTTCCTAGGTTTAAAAACTTTATAAATAGGCCAGGTAGTAGGTTCCTAATGGAGCACTATATATCTCTATGCCTTATCAGAAGGGATTTTTTAGGTCAGGATCAGTAGCCTAAGGTACCCACTGTGCCATTCAAACAGGAGAGAAGCCAATAGCGGTAATGGTCTGTCATCATCTTTGACTGGAGAAAAATCTACTTTACAAGTAGATTTCACAGGTGTCTAGTAAAAGGAGAATAAGATTTGGATCCTCTTCAAGGATTTGCCAGGAGGCACTTTTGGTCATTATCTCTTTGTGTAATCTGATGAGGTTTTTGGTTTGTAATACTTTCTGGTACTTCTGTTCCAAAATCTACAGCTCACCTACTTAATGCTGCTTGCCATTCTTTAGGCTTCATCCAATTCCTGTCAATCTTAGCGTCTCCTTTCTAGACTCCCCAGTGTTGGTCTTTCTTCATATTCTTAATTCTGTGCTACACCAACCCGTTCTTGTACTAGGTTTGAAAGGCAAGTGTAGATAGTGCAATTGCATGACAAGGGTATCCTAAAAATGAATCATGAGCTGCCTACAGTTCAGCAATGAGAGTGCAGCTCCAGTGCCAGAATTTCATGACAGGCCACAGGTGGACTGTGCCTGCACAGATGCTGCTGAGTAATCCAAACCTTCACTTCAAAGAAGGTGAGTCACCAGATTCTGCTTAAATAGCTTTGCTGAGTACTGCTGAAAGATACTGTTCTCTCTTGCTTGTGAGCTACTTTCAGAGCTCCCTTTTCCTTATGCTCTCAAGTGGATACGGTATGAGTTTTTAGGGTGGAAAATTTGATATGTGGCTTTGTAAGGTCAGGAGGTCTGGGGACTGCAATCCTGAAATCTACTTTGCTTCAGCTTGGAAATATGAGTGTGTTTGGAGGTGCATTAAAATTTATATATAAAGTTTTGAGGAAAGCTACAGTCTATATAATAAAGATGCAACTCATTTTTAACAAGGAAGATGTTTACAAATCAAGGTTATGTTAAGATTTGGCAGACAGAGAAGAGATGTTGAATCAGATAAAAATTGTAAGATTTTGGTTTTATAAATGAAAGCATTTTAGGCTAAGAAAAATACCACATTTTTGGACAGTCCTGAAACGTGGTAGTAGTTGCTTCATCTGGAAGAAGAAATGCAACCAATAAGATAGTAAAATGAGACTGGAATATTTTTAAAGCCAGAGTGAAGCACTTAAAAACATTCCTCTCTTGTGAGAAAAACTGATTACTGAGCAAAAGAGTCATGTAGCTTGAAACTAAATCTGTGACCAATCTTGTTTATGATTCAGATATAAGGAATACATTTATTAATACAGCATGAATCTCAAGCCTCTTGTCTTACTAAGAGACGTGAACAAGATCCTCTTGTAGTCAAGTTGCTGCTGAAAAACCGGTGTGACTCCCAAGCTGAGATTCCATTTTGCATCATGACAATCACAATTTAAGAGAAAATGAATGACAAGTAATGAGTTAACCATTCTAGGAACTAAGGTTTTATGATTGTTTTTGCTTTGCAGGTCCCTTTTTAATAATTTCTGATTTGTTTCCCAAACTTGTTCTCATGAGTTCTAGTTCAGGTGGACAGCTTGTCCTTACGGTCTTTTTGCTAAGTTATTGAACTGCTAAAATATTTAAGTATTAAATCATAGTTTTGAATCATAGAATCGTCAGGGTTGGAAGGGACCTTAAAGATCATCTAGTTCCAACCCCTCTGCCAATGGCAGGGACACCTCCCACTAGATCAGGTTGCTCAGAGCCCCATCCAGCCTGGTCCTAAAAATCTCCAAGGATGAGGCTTCCACCACCTCTCTGGGCAACCTGTTCCACTGTCTCACCACCCTCATGGTGAAGAAATTCTTCCTAATGTCTAACCTGAATCGACCTATCTCTAGTTTTAATCAATCATTCCATATTCATTTTTTTCTGAGTTGAGTTTTGAGTTGTGCTTTAAATTTTAGTTCATGCTGAAATTATAACAGCAACAGCAAATGCTGTTTGATTTTTCTGAGTATTGACCAAGTTGGCCTAGTAAGTTTTTATAAGAGCAAAGGAGAAGCTATTATTCCTGGGGGGGAAAAAAAAAAAAAAAGAAAAAAAAAGAAAAACAAAACAAACAAACCAAAAAACCCCAAAACAACAGAAAAAAACCAAACCCCAAACCCCCAAATTTTAAAAGTTGATGAATTGATGCTTTTCATTTAAAATCATACTGATGAAGTATTCAACTGAATTATAAAGAACTTGCATTCAGTTTCTGCAAGTTGCTGAAGAATCTGAGTCCAGCTGGTCTCTCTTTTAAGACAGTGCTCTAAACATAAAGTTACTTAGTCTTAACACCTTTTTAAATGCTTCAAGTATTTACCTCCATTGAAACAAATTAAGGAGGAAAATTGGAAAGCGTGTATTTTTTCAGGAATTGTACATCCTTTTGGTTAAGACCAAGTAATTAAAATCTTTATTCTCAGACAGTAATTGCCATATATTCTGATAAGTAGATGTTTTTTTAAATTAGCATAGAAATCTCAAGGGTGGGAAACAGAAAGTTTTTAGCTTTGACAAACTGAAAAGATATGTTACAAAATGGTTTAAATACACGTCATTCTGGATTAACAAGTATCAGTTGCTCTGTTCTGGTTAGATTTACTTTAATTTTTTAATTCTAAAAAAAGACTTGAGGGTGTTGGTTGATGAAAAGCTCAACATGAGTCAACAGTGTGTGAGTGCAGCTCCAAAAGCCAACCATATCCTGGGCTGCATCAAAAGAAGTGTGGCCAGCAGATTGAGAGAGGTGATATCCCCCTCTACTCTGTTATGAGAACCCCCTACCTGGAGTATTGCATACAGCTCTGGAGCCCTCAGCACAAGAAGGACATGGACCTGATGGAATGGGTCCAGAGAAGGGCCACAAAGATGATCTGGATGAGAGACTGATGAGGCTGGATCATCTCTCCTACACGGACAGGCTGAGGGGGTTGAGGTAATTCAGCCTGGAGAAGAGAAGGCTCTGGGGAGACCTTATTGTGACCTCTCAGTATCTGGAGGGGGCCTATAAGAAAGCTGGGGCAGGACTTTTTATGAGGCTTTGTAGTGATAGGATAAAGGGTAATGACTTTATACTGAAAGAAGGTAGATTTAGATTAGATATTAGGAATAAATTCCTTAGTCTACGGGTGATGAGACTTTGGAACAAGCTGCCCAGGGAAGCTGTAGATGCCCCATGTTCAAGGGCAGGTTGACTGGGGCTTTGAGCAACCTGGTCTAGTGGGAAGTGTCCCTGCCTATGCCAGGGAGGTTTGAAATTAGTTGATCTTTAATGTCCCTTCCAACTCAAACCATTCTATGATTCTATGAATTTAGATTTCTTTCAGTAGTTTTCTGTTTTCCTTTTGTGAGAGTATACTGTTCACTGGCTACTGGCATAAACTGTAATTTATGCATAATTGCAATTAATATGATCCTTTACATTCCAATTAATAATGCAGTTGAATTAAGGCACAGGAAGCTGCTAAACATTTCAAGAAATCAATAACATAGCAATCATAGTGCAGTATGATGCCATAAAACTGCACTGAGAGTATCTCTTGAAACTCACGATGTCAGTTCAGTAGAGCGTAATTTATGATTTTTTTCTTGTACAGAAATATGTTCTTTGCACATTCAGCAAAGTCATTTATTGCATGCCAAATCACTAAGTCCATTCTAAATACGAATAAATCAGCAGCAATTAAACTCAATACCAAGTTATTCTGACTATTAAGATGAACAGACCATGTAGTTGAGTGATTACTTTTTAGTTGTGGTTTTTCAATGCTTTTAATAATAACAGGAAAATCTATGGATTCTCCTAAGCAAATATAAAAAGTAACTGAATGGTTAATGCAGGAAGGAGAAGGTTAGCAAAAAACACTGGGCTAGTGATAACAGTTTGTGGCTTGGAGACACTGTGTGACCTCAGGTGAAAGTATTTTAAGAAGAAGACTTGTATCTGCATATAAATTTAATGTATGCTCTACATGTGTGTAGCAAAGGATTACTCACTTCCTTCATACCACTTTCATTTCCAACTTCCAAACAGCCTTTAGCAATTGTTCAAGGCAGTTCTCTAGTACTACAAACTGGGAAATGATAACAGGAAACCATGAGGTTATTCAAATCTCTTTCTCAAGTTACAGTAGATTAATAGTTGCATTATCTAGTGCCTTTGTAGAAATGAGTTTCATTGTACCATTTCTTATGTAGGAGCACTTGTGTGTACAACAGAAACAATTAATTATGCAGACTGCTTAGGATGAAAAAGAAGTTTTTGCTTTTGTTTTTTGGTTGTGGTTTGGGTTTATTTTATTTATTTATTAGCTCTTTCTGTTCTAATGCGCACAGTCATTTGAGATGGCAAAAAAACCTTTAGCAGTTAATTTTGCAGTATTGCGCAATTTGACTACAGTGTTGCTGCTTTAAATTTGTGACTTGAAAATTAGAGTAGTTCTCAGTAGATGTTTAAGAACAGAATGCTACATTTATACTGCAAATAATTTACATTTATTAAATATTTATGTCTGATTCTTGATATAGAAATGATGCAGTATTTATACCTTGCCTTTTTATTTCTCAGAAAGAAAAATGTAAATATTTTCCCCGTGGTAGTTATAAGTACTTAATAAATACAGCTTTTTTCCTCATTTCAACTTAATTCTAATAGTTTCTAAGTTTCTACTATTCACTACTTCTCAGTTTTGGATTAAGACAAAGGACAGTGTTCGCTAGCCTTGCCTTAATTTTTTTTTTCATTCTCTCCCTTTCAAAATTTCGTCTTACTTCCCATTTGTTCTTCAAATACTTACTCCAGACCTACCATTTTTGCAATGAAATCAGCAGTAAATATTGTATAAAGCTCGCAGTGTACAAGTGTGTGTGTTGTTTCTGTAGAGATGCATTTGAAATCAAAATAGTTTGTGAAGTGGGGAAGAGCTTTAGGACTGCTGATTTAGTTTATGAATTATTCCAAATCCATCTGAAACTGCTATTCAGTCTGAAACTGTTATTCAGTTGTAGACATAATGTCAGAGAGGTGCGTAGGGATTTAGGAATTACATGATGATAGTGCAATAGTTCATTCTTATTTTCCCTAAGAAGAAAGGAATAGAATAAACAAAAGCAGAGAAGCATTTGTTCTGATTTATTGCCATCACTCCACCCTTGTGTGTGTACTGTAGACATTCAGGAAGTAATTTGAGTTCAAAAAAAGGTCTGACTTTTTTGTATTCTTCACAAGAAATTGTTATACACTTATCATTCAATCTTTTCACAAATTCAAAACTAGTTAGAGATTCATATTAGATTAGTGTCAAATATTTGCAGCAACTCACTAATGCTAGAAGATACGACACAACCTGTTGGAGAGGTGCATGAAAATGGTAACAAATTAAAAAAGCATAATGATTTTGAGTGTTGAAAAGAGTTTAGGTGTAGAGAGACTGAAAGGTTGGAAGACACGGATCTTTGGTCTGAACTACATCCTTCATTTTATTAAGTATCTAAAGGGGAAGTAATTTTATAACATCTCAAATACCTGCCTCATTTCTTAGGGTTTAAACTAGAATAAACTGTGATAGAATGCTTCATAAATTATGTAGTGGGTTTTTCAGATGAATACACGCTTATAATTTTTTTTTTTATTGTTAAAAATTGGCTTTGTTAGTTTAAATATAAATGAAAGTTGTGTCTCAGACTGATGATGATATTTTTAATTTTAGGATATCTTGTATTATGAACAGCTTAAGTCAAATGTGATTCAGCATGACCTTTTAGTGGACAGCCTGATTTACAAAGTAAGTAATTCACTAAGCAGTGATTAAAAGATTTATATCAGAACAGTACCCAGAAAATGTTAGATGATTTGGTTTTAAGGAGTGTAAGAATAATTTCTATGAATTTATTATTGTAAACTCTCTCTTTGTGCCTGTGTTGGCTCTTCTGTAAGATGTGTTTGAGTTGAGCCATTAAGTCGTAAAGAAACAGTAACTTCATTTAAAGGAATAACTGTTTTTCACTGGAGTCCAACTGCTTCCATTTAAACTTTCAATTCTGAATGGTTTGATCATCAAGTTAATAAAGCATTTTTACATTTTAAAATATGGACTACATGCTTAACTAGAGCAGTTTCATGATTCAGTGGTGAAACTGTTTTCTACCACACTGCTAAATTTAGTTTCTGTGGGAGTTTGAGAAGATAACTTTAGACTTCAAACTGCTGTATTTTTTGATTACAGGATGTAAAGCTGACAGCAAGCAATGATGACTACTATTTTGTATTTGAGGATTATTTATATCAGGTATGTAACAATTTTTTTTCTTAAAAAAGGTACAAAGTATATTCCTGTGGGATTATATCATCTTTGGAGTAAGGACTGCCTTTGTGTTTCATGTGTAGGCAGACTACAGTGGGACCCAAGACAGATGCATCTTATTTGCTGCATTACATATACTTTCCCTTCTGAATAACAGTTTTGCAAACTTAAACAGATTAAGCAGGACAGGCTTCTAAAACTCCTCCTGTGAAGGACCCTACACAATGTCTTTCCAATGCAGTAAGACAGAAAGTATGAAGTCAGCCATACTCTTTCTTTTTCCAGCTTTGCAATGATAAAGTCATTAACAGCTGTGGCATACAGAGACATTAAGGCTTGAGAAGTATGTTCAGGGTTCTAATTAAAAAAAAATAAAATGAAAATATTGCTGTACAGTGACCTACTGCAATAAGCATAAAAAGTATTGTATTGATATATTTTTAAGTTGAAGACAATGATTGTGAATAAAATAGTGATATGTATGTTTACCTTTAGGATTGTTCCCATTCCAAAGCTGCTTCTAGCAACAGGGAACTCAGCTTATTTATAAGGAATTTTCTTTGTTGCTGCCTGTCAGATGCCCTTAAATAAAAGAAGATCAGATTTATGAATTCCCTAATGTGTAGTTGATTGCAGTGTCAACATAAATGTCATGCAGCAAACTTACCATTTCCACAGTGCTTCCAATTTCATTAGTCACATCTGTTAGCTTAGACTTGCTTAATTTTTGGTTTTAGAGCTATGTGAAACTGAATGACAACTTCTTTGATGGCAATATGTAGAAGTGATAGTAATTTAAGCAAGAAACTGTCCTTAATGCTTTTTAGTCCATATAGATATAAAAATATGCTTTACTATTTAAACATGCTGTTCAATCATGTCTACATATAATATTTTAGTTTAATAAGCATTTAAACATTAGCACTTAAAATTATAACCTTGTGAAATTATAGCCCTTTTTTAAGTTAAATATAGTTACAATATTAAGATCTGTATCTGAATTTTTCTGAATGAAGATTTGCAAAGGGACTGCATAATGACAGCTCGAACATTGGTATTTATTCACTAAAATACTTACATGAGTTTTTCTTGATTAAGGGTCAAAGATGATTTTCATCATTGTAGTGTTATCTCTTCATCATGGGATGTGAAAATTTCATTCTTCTTTCTGCTTCACTGATTATATAGACTACTAAGGCATATTAATTAGTCATTAACTGTCAGTTCCAGTGGACACAGGATTATAAACTATGAAGGAGTACTGAACTAGTATGCAGTATAGTCATTCGGTTTAAGACCATCAGAAACAGATTTTTCATCATTCTCAATGTATAGCACAGTTGCATATTTTAATTTTTTTATATATCTTTATTAACTAAAAGAATGATTACAGTATGAAAATCATTAAAAAGATTGAATTATCTTTAGTAATTTGAAGGAGAATCACTAAAAGTCTTTGAAAAATTACGTGGCTAGTTTTACTGCAAGGCTTTGGGGAAAAGAATATCTTAAACTTCTGAGTTGCTTTAGTTTTGTTTGGTACTTTGTGGCACTGTTCAGATCTTTTCTAGAAGAAAGTTATGTTTTCCTTGATCATTTTCTTTTCCGACCTAATTAGGAAAAACATTGCAGCCAAAGGATTTTGTTCCATAGCCCCTGAAAAAATTTGGCAGTGTGAGTCACTCTGATATGAAATATTATTTATTGATTTCATATGATAACTTGATTTAAATATTTGCTATAAAATTGGTAATGAAGATGTTAGTTTAAACCAGGTAAATGATTTCTGTGTTTGCGCTGGGTTTGTGTTTTCATGACTAATTACTGCCTCTAAGTTTTCCAAATCATTGAGCAGAGTGTGGCATTTGTCTGGGTATTACTTAAAAAAAAAAAAAGTCAATCAAAATAAAAAAACCTGGGTGTAAAATAACATTTAGCGTATTTTGTTAGATTATTAGTATCTCTTTGGTAGCATGCAATCCTTTTTGGAAGAACACTGTGAAATTGACATAGTTTATTTCCTTTGCTATCTTAATCCTGACATCTACATGACTTTATTACTTTGTAGCTATTGAAATAGAATACGGTTACTTTTAATACAGTAATTTCTTTTTGATAAAAGCTTTGGCTTTGCTGTTTGTTGGGTTTTGGGTTTGTGTTTTTTCTCAGTCCTTTGAATGAAGTAGTCTTCTTTTCCATTTTGATTATAACTATCCAATAGTTTGCCAAACTTTTCTGTGCTTAAAAAGGAAGTTGTATCATTGTTTTCTTCAGTGTTACCATTTTTGTGAATGAGAAAAATAATACATGAATTGGTAAGTTTGTAAATTCATTATTTCAAGACAGAGGTTCAATTTGAATACTTCAGTCTTAGATTGTGCATAATGAACACACACAAAGAATCTCGCCCATCAGTTTTTAGATACAGCCATAACTAATGTATGAGCTAGACTCTATCTCTCATAAAGACTCATAGTCTTAAAGACTTCCAGATACTGGTACTGCACACTGTATTCCTAAAAAAGAGGGTGTCAAATTAAGGTTACATTCTTTCCCCTATAAGAGAACATAATTTACGTCCCTTTTAGATTAGTTTCTTTTTCTTTCACCTCAGTTAACATATACACAGAATTACATTTGCCTGTGTATTGTTATTGTCAGCTATATTTTGGCAGCTATGAAAATGACTGTGTATTGCACAAAAATAATATTTAGCTTAAACTGAGATAAAGAAACTATTTTTTAAAAGACGTTTGTATCTGAGAAACAGTTTTGAGGTTAAAAAGAGGAGAAAGTCTCAAAATACGACCTGCCTTCCATAAAAATTAAAAAAAAAAAAAAAAAAAAAGGGCAAGCAATGCTATTCAAATGTCACAGTGTTTCGGTTTTGCATGTTTTCCTTTTGACAAATGCTGATACCTGGAAAATGTTTGCAGTGATTAGTTGAAGGAAAAATCCATTCCTTTTTATTCATAATAAATTATGTAGTGAAACACCATTAAAACAGTTCCATCTTTTACACCTTGGCTACAGTTCAAACAAACAAACAAACAGAAGTCATAAAACCTGCAAGATCGGAGAGGGTTTAATATATGCAAAAAAATCAGCAGAAAGTTGGAAGTCTGTCTTGCTTCTGCCCTCTTGTGTACATTTTTGATAGTGCAGTCTTGTGTTGCATGAAAACATGAAAATTTTGAAGTACAAAATTAATTTTTGCATTTTTTACAACTGCATATAGGATGAGATTATTATTTTTTCTAGCAATGCTTTTAAATATTTAATTTTATACTGAATTGCTGTGAATACGGGTTTTGTCACTTAGGCAAACAAAAAAAATACAAATACATTTTACAAAATACTGCATTTCAGAACATACGGATAGGAGGTGAACATTCTAAGATGTGCTTTTTGAAAGAGCTGACTCTTCTGCAAGCATTTTGAAAAGCTCCTGGGAATGGAAGTGAGTGTAAGGATGAGTTTTCTGGAACTGCACACATGCAAAAATGGAAATGTTTCATTTGCTTATTCACTTACTGTGACTTCCTCAGGTCATAGTAACAGAACAGAAAAATAGGCTAATGGACATCAAAGCAGCCAGTTGCGCGCCCAGTCACTAATGATCTGGCAGAAGAGGATAAACCCATGCTAAGAGGCAAAGAGGGTTGAAGAGCATGGGTATTTTACTGACAACAAATGAATGTGAAAGTAAAATCATAGCCAGTTCAAAGGAAGCCTGGAAATTTGAACAGGAAAGTAAATTAACTCAGTCAAGAGCTTTCAACCATATTTGCTCCCTTCAATAGCATCTAATAGGTGCTAATTAAGGCAACTCCTTAAATATGTTTGTAATGGCTTTGTTGACCCAGTAAATCAGCTGATTTTTATACGCTGTCTTTTCTACAGGTATTACTCTGTTTTTCCCGAGATACATCTGTACTGGAGCACTTTTCTTACAGTAGTGCCACCCCACCCAAATCATACATACGAGGTAAAAGGAGTTGTTTTAAAAATCAGATTGTATAGATTTTTGTTGACTGCTGCAGTACCGTATGTGAATTTGCTTTTTGTTCACTACATCTAGTAAACTACATCTAAATTAAAAGTACACTATATTAATTAAAACTTCATGTATCCAGTTGACATCTGCACAGATTCTGTTGCAACAGTTTAGAAGCTAATCACATGAAGGACAGATTGCAATGTTGTTCTTTTATTGTAGTTTTCTGTGTATAAATCTCCAGCATTTTACCAAAATAATTTAAACACACAACTATGACAATAAGGTAAAATCTTGACAACATCTGTCTTCATCAGAGCTAGAAATTTAAAAACACTGTAACTTAATAAATTTAACAACTAGAAGTGCTTGTATCTTCCCTAAGCAGCAAATTTTGCAGATATTTGTAGACAGGAGCAGAACATGTTAATGAAGAATTGTGGGTTCTGTTCAAAAGTCTGGGAGAGTAGAGCTCTGTCAATCAGAATTGTACTGGTTTTTTTTTTCAAAGCGCAGCATCTTCCAGAACGTTACCTTACATGTTCTTTGGCTTAAATTCTCACGTGAATCTTGGTTTTCTTAACAGTCTTATATTTATTGGTTCTGTCCACTTGTTTTCCTTACTGATTTCTAAAGCTATACCTTTCAACTCTGTTTCCTTGCTTCTTAGGTCCTCACCTACCTTGGCTTTACTCAGAGATTCCTAATTTTGTCTTCCTTCTTGAATCATTCAGCCATTCAATCACTTTTTTTCTATGTACCTTTACCTTCTACATTCCCATTTTCTTCCTTGGTCCCTTGTGCCAGTGTATTTAGCCAAATGTGATCCCCATGCTAAGTACTTTTTTTGAACAGGACATCTGCTGACATTTTTCCTCTTGCTGCTTCTTATGTCACTAGAGGCAATGTTTGTTTTCTATTTTTTTTTTCTTCCTCCTTTATTGCTTTGTAGGTCTTTTCTCTCTCTTTAACTTCATTAACTGAATTAATTTAACTGAATTCTTCACCTACTTCTTGGCACCTGAGAGCAGAACAGCAGTGGGATCCCAGGTCTCACTTCAGACACAGAGACCTGGCAGCTCAGAAACATGGCTGTGAGGAACATCCTACTTATACCTAGACACATCTGGGGAATTAAGTTGCTGAAATCTAAATCTCTGCTGAACCTGTGCAGTGTAAATCCAAAAGGCTTGTAACTCCTATTTTTGGCTAATTATCCAAGAGATGTACTTTATGCTAAAAATACTCTCCTTCCAGATTACAACTCCCAGATGCAAAGGAAGCAAACTATTGAAAGGCAAAATAAAAAATATTTTTAGTTTCATTAAACAACTGATTTCTGTAATTGGAAAATGCTGGATTTTATTTTCATGCAAGAGCTTCACCGGGTAATTTTGAATTTAATTCACTCGATTCATGCTACAGGAAATTATCTAAGCCCAGATGCCATTGAACCAGACAAAAGTTCCCTGTGCTAAATTCTTCTGTGTATTTTGTTCACTCTATTTATTTCTAAATAAATTGATATTTTTTAATAGCAGATTTAAAATTATTTCTATAGTTAGAATACATTTAACTAATATGTTCATTTCACAGGGAAGATAAATAGTTATGTGATCAGTCTAATATCAGTGATTGTCTTGACTTAATTAATCTTAATGTTTTTAGTTATATCAAAACTATACCATGCATCTTCCTCTCTGTTGCAGGCTTAATGAAGCCTTGCATACTTTTTATCTGGTTTTGAATCTTTTTTTAATGCCTTTGCTTTTCTGTCGCAGCATGGCAGGCTTATCCCTTTGACTTTATCCCCTCATACAGTTTCACTATCTTCAGGGTCTGCAGCAAACACCTCTAGGGCTCATAAGACACACGTAAATAAAATCTCAGTGGGCTAGTATTGCTGAAATCTTCCTCTACTTTTTTGCTGTTTGTCATCCTCCCTCACTGGTGATGCATTCGAGTTTTATATCTGATACCGTACCTGTCCTATTGCACTGCTTGCTTGTTTTAGACAATATTAAACAGTCAATGATACAAATAATTATGATTTTTATAATTTTAACTTAGAATCTACCTTTTTATTGAAACAGTTTAAACCACTATTAAAATACGATTCATGATTCACAGGAAAACTTGGAATGGAAGAGTATGCTGTTTTCTATCCTCCCAATGGTAAGACTTATACTATTGCCTCCTCTAGTGGTACAATGGAAAGATAAGGGATTTTTTTTCTCAAACACCTAACTTCTTTTTCTATTACAAATTAAGTTTCACTGTTATTCTGAGAAATTAATTTAAGAAGTAAGCTGGACTGAAGCTACTCCAAACCCACATTCAGCCGGGTACCAGTAGTCACATACGGAGTTTGTCTGTGTGTGTGGGAAGGGGAAAGAAAACAACTTCTGGTGCAGCAGCTTGTATTCCAGTCTTGTATCACCACTTAGAGGATCTGAATGATACATGCTGAAACTGTCTGACCTCCAGCTTTTCAGTACTCAACAAACCACACCTCTTAAGTTTTTTCCTTTCAAAATTTGTGATTTTAAAAATTCAGGCATAACTAATCTGTATAATTTAATGTATGTGTAGGTTAATATACTTGATGTTGTTACTTTGGTTATTAAAATCCTTTTTTTTCAACTCTTATTTTGATCATTTCAATGCCTGCCTTTGAATCCTTCCTGTGGTTTTGTGCTGTATTTGTATATTAAGTTCAAACTCTTTGCTCTTGCTTTCAAAGCCTTGTGTCACCGATCTTGTACCTGTGTCTCCAACCTTGTCTTTCATATCTTTTGTGTTCCAGTGGTGTTAGTTGTAGCACATACCTTTGTTCTCTCTCAGTCCATTTTTGCGTCCCCAATTCTTTGCACATTTTTACCCATGAAGCATTATCCTTATGACCTTTTGTCAAAGCAGCTCTCTCTTGTTTATCCTATATGAAAATTAGCGAACAGGAGCTAAGAGCAGATGGAAAGGGGGAGAGGATTGACATGGAAGACCTGGCAAGTCCTCTAAATGTTTTATTGGAGTACTACATGAATTACTAGAGGTCTTGGCCTTTTTTTTCCTGCTCCCTCCTTGTCAGTACATGACATTTAAGGGTTGTCAGTTATCTGAAATTAAGTTCTAATTTCAGCAAAGCTTATACATAATAACTTCAAGGATATGGAGCTTTACTTGGCTTTCTAGGAACTATAGCATGTGTTAAAGCATGTAGATGGTTATACTGAAGTGATACAATTCCTGTACTTAAGTAGTTACAGGATTGAGATCTAATACTGCAGGTGCCATAACAAGGAAATATATTGTTCCAATGGTAGGCAGAATACAATTTAGAAGCTTAGGGAGAAAAAAATTTTTTTTCATCCTGTCTATAAGTAGTTTCATTATCTTTTCACGATCTGTAGCTTGTGAAAGGAAACAATAACTGTGTGACAGACTTCTTTGAGGTCAGAAAT
>JAAGNO010020732.1:0-43270 GCA_033439905.1 Ceryle rudis | reverse complement strand
TTTTTCAAAGACTTTTGCACTCCCAAAACAGAACACAGACAAAACAAACAGCAGACATGCGTCCATCCATCCATCCATCCATCCATCCATCCATCCATCCACATCTCTCTCAGATATCTGTCAGTTACAATTCACACTCAATTGAAATCCACACAAGAAAATAAAATGGTGATTTCGCATCTCTGCAAGTCAAAGGGGAAAAAAAGCATCTAATTTTCCCGTTTGCCCAATTTTCTTTTCTCAAGCGTTCCAGAAATCATCCTGAAGAGCATGTATGTGTCTTAAGTCTCTGTGAAGAGTAAGGAGACATACAGCACCATCAATTTTGGGGAGCTGGAATCCTCCCTGTTCCCCATCACATTCACAACCAGCTATGTTTGACAGAATCATGGATTGGTCCGGGTTGGAGGGGACCTTAAAGTCACCTAGTTCCAACGCTCCTGTCATGGGCATTGACACCTTGCACTAGACCAGGCTGCTCAAAGCCACAACCAGCGTGGCCTTGAACACTTCCAGGGAGGGAGCATTATCCATTAAAAGGAATCAGAAAAGGCAGAAATTGAACTACACTGCAGACTAAGTAACTTCATGTGCTTTAGAACGGTGCTAGCCCATACTCGTGGCTGAATAAGAGACTGATACAATTTCAGATGTCATCTATGTCACTATGCTCTTTGACTTTCAAATACAAATGAATCTCATCCTCTTTGACAGGACAGAGAGGAATGTCTTGGTATGGTGTTCACACTGGCAATTTGTTTCAACCACAGTAAGTAGGCAGTACTCTGAGGACAAGTAAGTTGTGAGTTGCAGTCTGCTGCCTACTTGAAATACATTTTCCTGGGGGCACTCTGCCCCTCTCCCTCTTGTGTAGACAGAAAGCAGCACACCCTGAGACTCACCAGCCACAGTCCACCTTGAAAGCTGTATTTAGATTGCTACTTATCCTTGTTCTCCACATGTTGCAAATTCTTGGGCTCAAGCACAACTCTCATGAGATGCTGCAATGTCATTATGAATGTTTGCTTATTAAATGAAAGACTGATTTTAAATCAAGTTCCTTTTTATTAAAAAACGGGTATGTCAAAGCCCTGACTTTCCATTACTAATCAATTTCAACACCGCACTTTCCAGCAGCTCTGCAGGACAGAGGAACACTTGTGTCTTTATTTTCACGGGAAATTCAGTTATTCCTTCACAAATTAGCAATATTGAAGTGTTTCTGCTATAATTACTAGGACAAGGTACACACAGAAGCCTCATCTTTCCGCTTCTGCTTGAAGTGGCACAGCTTGTGCTGACAGAGGTGCTGGCCAGTAAGGCCGAGCAAGCCAGGCACCTGGAGTCCCAAGGAGTCGTACCGGATGCAGCCCGGCAGCTCTCATTAGTATTGGTGGAATCACGCACTTAAAACCAAAATGCCTTCAGCTCAACTTTGGTAATTTACCTCTCCTGACGCGACTCAGATGCCTATCAGTACTGATTCAACTTTTTTCCATGTAAACATTGTAACTACACCACAAAATAGAAAATATGTAAATCTTGTGTTTTAACTTTACACAGCAATTCTGTACTAAACTATACTGTGTCCCAGAAGGTTTCGCCACTAGATCATTATTTACTAATGGGCTGTAGGGTAGCAATAGAATATAACCTCCAAAGGCACAAGATGAATATTTAATCCAGAGTTTCTGCCCGTTAATATTTTATTAAAGCCTGGCTATTTTCCACCATCCTGAAAATACGATATTCCATTAATGATAATTGTGAATCTCAATGGATTCAGATTTTAGCAGCTTCTGGATATTACAATGAAATAATTCCTAGTGCTGGTCATTAACAGCAAAGAAGGTGCTATCTGCAGCTTCAAGCCCCAGTATTTATTTGTTAATAATGGTCTTTTAACCCAGTAAGTACAGGGTAGGGAATGGTTTCAGAACTGACATTAATAATAATATTACAAAAATACTTTTTTTTTTTTCGAAATAGAAAGCAGCATTTAGGCTGCACTTCCCTTGCGGTGCGAGAAATAGAAAGCAGGCCCTTTCTCTGTTGTGAACGGAGCCAACTCTTACAGACGATAGCTCTTCACTCATGCAGGTAACATTAATTGGATAGCACAGCCTGCTTTTTTCTAGCCCACTGCAAAACAATATACATGATGGTGGCGCCAGCAACAAAGCAATGGGCATTAAATTAAATTTTCTAGATCAAGCCCAGTAGAAAAACCTTTCCCTGTGCTTTTCTATGACTAGACGACTAATCTCCAATGACTTTATTGAATGCCTTTCACAGATATTCGATTATCTAAAACAATAAAACAAAGCAAGGCAGTTTACTGCCTTGGGAACAGCAAATTTCCTTCTCCCTTCGTTACAGAGGTACTGGAAACAGAAATCTACTTCTTGTGAGTCCTGTAGGACTGCGACAGAATGAAAACAGTTAAGCAAATGTACACACAGAAAAAATCCTTTCGCCTTCCTTACGTCATTAAGTTGCAGAAGAATCTGCGCTTTTTAAAAGCACTTCAACATTGTTTATAGAGCTTTTTAGTAATCATAATGGACTAACCAAAATGTGCTTAGCAAGAGATACAAACCCAGCTATGTGGGCTGCCTAAGGAATGGAAAGCTTTTTAAAATGAGAGTTCCACCATTTGGAAAATAAAGAATTTGGCATCACGTCCTTTAATTCCTTGCAAGAACAGTATCATTTACAGTTTCCTTCAGACAGTGGTATAAACTGCAGAAACATCTAAGCTGCATTTGATGAGCAAGTGTTTGTCATCTCTGGTAGCTTTTGAACTAAAAATATATATAAAAAAAAAGTTCAATATCCATTTACATTCAGGCTTCCCTGTCACTAGGAGTATTACTAATTCACATAAAATCAAACACATTTTGTTTTGAAGGCTAAATCTTCAACACCGTAATGAGTGCAGGAGTTACATAATTGATACACATGTTCATTAACGAGCTTATTTTAGCAGCAGATTTTGCCATACAATGCTTTCTACCTAAGTAACAGAAACAGAGTAGATTTATTACTTTCATTTCCCATGAGAACATTATCTTTCAAAACTCACTTTATATAAAATACATGCACTTATGTATTAACGTATTTTGCATGTTATTGTGTTTATCCTATGCTACATTTATGTGCAAGACTAATCCCATTCTGAAAACACATAACAACCTATTTGTCAACACTGTATGGTTTCGTAGATCTTGGCAGTATCTTGATTATATTTCTTTGCTAAATACGCAATTGCTTTGACTTTTAATTTCCACCTGACAGTACACGTGTTCAGGCCTTGATCTAATGCCCACTTCAGTAAATAACAGCTTTTGCTTACCCAAATGAAGTAGGTAAGTCCAGCTTGATTGTCCTTCAGAGTGCAAACTGTCCTTCCTTCGCTACAATTCAAGTTTCTTACGGTGTTTCAGCATGTGGTGAGCGGCTGCTTTATTTCAGAAACCTTCCACTTCAACATAACCTTTTCTGAAAATACTTCTGCTTCACAATTAAATCATTCATACCTTTCTTTGAGAAATTATTTCATTTAGAAGGAGAAAAATCCATTTTCTCAATCTTTAGCTTCAGATTTTTTCTTCGTTAATCTCATACTGTTTCTACACTTAATTCCAGTGTCAATAAAAGGAAGATCTTTGTCACAGAATAAATAAAAGATCCCTTTCCCCGTCAGTAAAAGGAAGATTTTTGTCACAGAATAAATAAAAGATTCCTTTCCCCTTCTCAGTCACACACACAGAGACACAAAAATAAACTGACAAGTTGTTTTCAAAAAGAAACAAGTTAGAGAGGTATTTACTCTCTTTTCTATGCACATCACCGAGGAAAGGGAAGTAGAGCTAGAGGACGAGCTGGTAAGCATTCTGTCTCATTTCAGGATTCAAAATGTTTTGAGAGCAGAGACTATGACCAGAGCGTCAGCAAGTCAGATTGAAAGGGTAGGTAGAAAACTGATAACGTACAAGAACAAAGCAAACATGCAGGCACTTTTATGTACTTTCATCGCAAATCTTGTGATATTCAGCACAAAAATGATCTTAAACAGCAGTTCTGATGTAACAGCTGATCAGTTTAATAGATGCTGAGCATTGTCCCCTCTTCTGATGAGCGACAGACAGGGGCCTTTTGTTCCACATGAGAACTTTAGTGTTGACCACAAAAAGGACTTGTACAAAATCTCACGTTTAGGCAGACTCTTAAATGGGATGCTCTATTAATTATTCAGACAAGTTACAAAGTTACTAAGGGTTGCATTAAATGCTGTCATTGTGCGTGCATGAGCAAAAACACATACAGAGCTTTTGACTGATGGTATCCGGCAAAGCGCTCTCATGGACTCATGAAGTAGGCAGTTGATAATGGCAAAAGTGATCATTAGTCAAAACACAGAACTCAGAGATGCTTCTCTAGAATGCCATCGGTTACAAAGCACATGTGGAGCGAAGCTGAAGGGGATATATATGGAGCTAATGGTCTATGGGTGGCTTCTACAGATCCTCGTGCTGATAAAGATTTTGCCTCTGAAAGATAAGAAGTGGCACAAGAGATAACTCACTTGACGTGGCACTTCTCAGTTTGCCTCCTGACTAGGACTACTGCAGAAAATAAATGTGAAATGGGTAAGGTGTATTACAAATTTGGAGATGCATTTAAATGTTTTCCTATAGATTTTTTCTTCAAATACTCAGAGTAATAAGCATCGTTACTTCCATAAGCAAATGTGCCTTACGCAGTACGTTACGCTTAGAGATTTATGTCATTTTGTGTACCCTGTGTTGAAATGTTACAGAACTGGGAGGAAAAGCAGTCCTCCCCTGAAAAACGTGTGAGATTGTAACTGCTTTTATTAAGAGGAGGATTTTGAGATTTACGTATACATAAAAATAGTTACATGCGTATGTATGGACACGCATACGCAGCTTCACTGTATTTTAAGTACAGCCTAACATTAATAAATGTAACACTTTACACTAAATTGCATGATACAGAAAAGCACACACTTGAAAAATTTTAAAATACTCATAATAATCTTGTCAAATATTCAAATTACCTTTACCTCTTTATATATTGTCATGTACTTTTTCAGATTCATTACCCTGAACTTTAATAAGTAGCTACCCAAAGCTTGTAATACCGGTCAGAATAGTGCATAACTGAGGAAATACAGCACTTATTTCAAGAGCTAAGTGTTATAAACAAAACAAACACCCTTTTCTTTGTGCTTGTGTCCATTCAAACCTGTCCAAGATCTTGTGATAAAACTAAATAACATTCAGTTGACTTTTAGGCAGAATGCAAGTTGCCTGATGAATCTGAGAGTGACATGACTAGACAATTACAGCTCTATTGTTCATACGTGTGTCAAAGTCCTTTTATGTTGGAC
This sequence comes from Ceryle rudis, assembly GCA_033439905.1. Lineage (NCBI taxonomy): Eukaryota > Metazoa > Chordata > Aves > Coraciiformes > Cerylidae > Ceryle > Ceryle rudis. The sequence goes on along the minus strand of JAAGNO010020732.1, from coordinate 37,854 downwards.
CACAGAGCTGTCCGATAACAAATTCTAACTTATTTCCCCCATATTTTTTCACGTAGAAATAAAATATTGTGTCATGCTTTCCTCAGAGACCGATACTCCCTTTTTTATAATTCACTTACATATCTCCATAAGGACAAGGTACAAGATAATGATGACAGACACAGTCTTTTGTGGTGACTATTAACAGTTACATTAAGAAACTCTTCAAGACTGCCATGAGGAGTAAGGAATACAAAGTACATCCACAAACAAATGACTTACTTCTAATTTCTTTGGGTTCTACTCTAACTGAATAATGTAATGTAAAAAACCAACCAACAACAAAAAGTGGTCGCCATACTTGGAAAACTAATTACTCTCATTCTTAAATTACTCCTAAATCATAAGGACTAGTTCTTCACAATTTATTAACTTTTTCATTTAAGAGTTTTAAAGATCTATTTTTTGAAAAATCTAATTCTTGAGGTCTTTAACCTTGCCTTTCAAACTGTAAATGTGTACATGTGTAAAAAAGATAAAGGAAAGAAAAGCTGTTTAAAATTGAAAGCCAACAAGAACAAAAGAAACCAAAGAAATCCAAACAAATCCTCTCTCCAGAAAATTATATCCATAAAGAAAAATATTTTTATTGGTGGGGAAAAAAAAAAATGAAAAAACCCCAATTGGAATATGTGACTGATGTTGCCAAAGTATCATCTTCTAAAATTGAAAAAAAAAAAAATCCTACCATCCAACAATAGAACAGATGCTAAAAGTGAGACTTGATCATCAAGTTTAGGTGAACAAACAAGAAGTTATTTTGTACCTGCCCCCCTGGCTAGGAATGCAAGGCGGGGGGGAAATGCAACCCAAAACAAGCAAAAAACAACAACAACAAAAAACCCCACTGAGTAAAATCTCTGAATTGCTGTAAGAATGCGAGCACTGAAGTGAACTTCTCTAACAGTTCAAATGTTATGCAAAAGCAAAGGATAAATCTGCAGCACTGAAGACAAGTTTTTCAACACAACTAACAAACAGCACAATACAGAATCTGTAAACAGATTTTTTGCCTCCTTTTACAGAATGCACATTTCTTTAAACTGCAAGGAAGAATTGGTGATGTTTTCCCCTTACAAACCTGGGAGCTTTAGTGCTTTTCCCCAGAGTGGTATAGAGCCCTTGTTACACTATTCATTAGTGATATGAAGTTGGCTTGTTGGAACAAGAGCATTACTACTTCTCCGTCCTTGTTGTGTGTATTTACACATCTGCCGGTGTCTCCTATATGTAGTTATTACACAAACAAGAAATACTGACTTATACAGTATCAGTGGAGCTAAAATCAATCACCTGAACAGTTGTGGAATACAAGCTAAAATCTAACTGATTTTTAACAGATATTATCAATAGGAATGCTACCAACTATAGACAACGAGACTTGGCACTCCCAGGAAACACTGTTTAATACACCAAAGAACAGAGATACAGGCACACACCTCCCAGCCAGAGCAAGGAAGACGTATCCTTTCCCTGCTGACAGCTGCTGGAGACATACCAAAAGCACAGGAGAGATTCATTAAGGTAGCTTCTTCCAGAGAAATGCCATGAAATGAGCAGCTAGCCCATGTCAGAACCAGAGAAGCAGCATCAAAATAAACACCTGAAGCAGCATTCTTTTCTGTTTCTAAAAATCAAAATTATTTTATGGCAAATAAATTCCCTGACAGGCAGAGGTTTCAGTGAGCCACCCCAGTAACCAGGGTTCTTTTATGTTTGCTTCCCTATTTGCAAGTTGAAATATCAAGTCTTACAAATTTAAGCCAGCCCAAGTCATCTTCATAACTCAAGTTCACTTTGGGTACAGAGACATCTTCCTTTCAGGGAAACCTGATTATTCTGACCTGAAACTGGCACTGCAACCAAAATAATTCAAGAACAAACATGTAAAGATTTTACTGATCTCATCTGCAATTCTGTACAAATAGCCAGTGATGTTAATGGTAGGATTGTTCAACTGTAACAGCAAAAAGCTAAATGAAGGATCACATGGTACTTTTCTCCAGAAGTATACACAGCACAGCACAATCTGATCTGCTGCTTGCACCGTGAATCCCTCAGGATGATAAGGGCCCTTTTCAGCGGTAACACAAATTTCAGCACAGCTTGACCCTTGGCTCTGACCTGGATTCCCAATCACTGTTAGAAATTCATCGATCAAGCCAACAGGGGTGTAACGCTCCCTGACTGCACCCCACCGGCACAGGCTGCCCCGCTCACAGTGGGAGGAGAGCCGTGGAGGCTGCGCCGTGGGATCTCGGCAGCCTCTCTGCTACGTGGTACACGGCTGGTGCTTCACTCTTACATTTAGCTGCCCGTGAGGCAAAAAGGACTCAAATTCCAGAACACAGAGTGGGATCCAAGCAGCAAAACACACTAGGCCATTAGGGGAATTTCTTTATCTTCCCTATTAAGCTGGAGTCAAGTATTCAGCCACCCATCCTACCTGGCATGAACTTTCTATAGCTGCTAACAGAAAGATGCAGTTGCACAGCTTTTGCTTCACAATCCTGACTGCAGACATACCGGCCAAACCATAATATAGCTACAGGGATGACTAAAATTTACCTGCTCAGCTATGGAGTACATTATTTGTCCCCCTCTGGTGTTTTCAGAAACTGAAATTTATTGTTATGTACCCACTGGTGTACACAACGAGGTGGTTCAGCAAACCACCTGTGTTTGAAGATGTTCTGTTTTAAGCTAATAGAGAAGTAAATATTGCACAATTGATCCCTTTCCTCCTTAGTGGTGCATTATGGAACTATCATACATTACCAGCCTGTTCTGAGCAGAAGAAAATATCTCTGATTCATGCTGGTAGCAAGTGGCCCTTTGAGGATTTGAGTGTTTTACTCTCTAGACACTCTCCTTATTCTTCTGGTTGATCTAAATCTTATCAATTTCTTCATCTTGAAGTAAAAAGCAGTCCAGCTCTCAGACAGTTTGTGGTTTCTGAGATTGAAGCAGAGGGAGAATGACAGTCTGTCTGTCTCAAAAGCTATTTCCGAATTCATTCATTAGGCCTCCCTCATTAAACATGTAAGAGAATTATGAAGGCAGAGAAATAATGAAATAGGAATCTTTCCCAAACTGGTCTTGCTATCCCACCACACTCAAATATCTGATATCCATTGTGACATACTTTCTTCTGCACTGATGAATTTAAATTTCTGTTGCTCAAGGGTAAGACTTCAGGAACAGCGCGAGTGGTCATTATATCACATACATATTAGAGTCTACCTCTCTTCAAACTAGATGCCTGAATTAATAAGGTCCTTTTCCTGTACTGTGCTGCCCTACTGGCAAATACTTTCTGACTGGGTAAAACTAAAGTGCAAAAAAGTGCTTTCCCAAATGTCTTGTGAAGTCAAGATCAGAGAAGAGCATGCAGGCTTTTGATATTTCACATTGGGATGTACATTCTCCAGAGCCCTCCATACTGTTGACAGAGACCATGTTCCGTGACAGCCTTCAACTTGGCAAGGGGGCAGGACAACGCCTGCCTCCCCCCCACTGCACCCCAGCCTCAAACAAATCACAGAGCCCTCCCTTCACCCACAACAGAGTATTAAATAACATGTCACTTTTGCCAAATAAAGTACAGATTTAGTCTGGTCAAGGCTAACTCACCCTGGTTTATATACCTGCATAAACACTTGGAATGATGCTTCAGAATTCATAACTGCAGTTACTAACGGTTTGACCCCTACAACTTTATCCCCCTTTCACTTTGAAGACATAATATACTTAACACTGAAGATGGGACCCGATTTGTTAATATTGGCTTCAAAAAAATAGGCTGAAGTGTAATGATCATCTCTGTCTGAAGACACAAAACATCTGGACATCTATCAAAACAGCATGTGTAACCTACTGACTTAAAGTACCCCAAGTTTTTTTTTCTTTCCTGCAGAGTACTAACTTTGCCATATGCTATAGAAGTTGAAGTATAAAAGACAAAAAAAAACCTTTAGGAGGTTTTTAAGAGGAAAAATGTAACACTGTTTTTTCACAATAAAGTAGTTTATATAATATTTTCTATTTTTCAATTCAAAAAATCAAAATGCATTACTGAGCTACAGAGCTAAATATTCTGTCTGAGCACTATCCCAACAGGTGAACTCAAACTTCAGTGCAAAATACTTAAAGAAAGATGTACACCCATTTCATCATGCTGCAGCAATCTCTTCACAAGCTGTCAAGAGCAAAACTGTCAGTCTGTGTCACAGAGGTACTCAAAGGACTAATTTGCTAGGGTAAAATGCTGCTGTACAGTTTTCTGAACCACCTTTTCTACATACAGCAATAGGTTTGCCACACAGAAGTGTGTTAGCTGTGTAGAAGCTGCCGGTAATTTTGCTTTCTAAGGGACTGATCAATACTGCCTGATAAAATCACATCAGCAACAAGGCCACCTTTCAATATTAACCAATTTTATATCTTACCTTTTCCCTGATGACTGGCTATGATGCCAGGTGAAAAGGTGATGGAGAGTTCAAAACATGAGACGAACGACAGATGCCTGCAAATTTAATTAGCAAACAAAAATCCGGGGGTAGCTATTATTTAGTGGAAAGACATAAGCCCTGGCAAGGTATCTGTGGGTTCTCCTATCATGGCATAACAAGGGCCACACTGGCAAGGGGAAGAGAAAACCTAGATTGTAATTTTTTTCCCAAATATGGGGAAAACCTTTACCTCACCAGACTTGTCTTTGCTTGAAGCTACTGCTGTGCTCCAGACACCTCTCTCTCTCTCTCTCTCACACACACACACACACACACACACACACACACACACAGAGGCATGTCTGCCTAGGAAATACCTCACCAGACTTCTGTCCAGTCCATCAGCAAGCTCAGTGTGTTTACTTGGAGCCATTTCTTCAATTAGAAGAGCTCTACGATCCTTAGAAAATCTTTAGAAATGATTGCTAAGAAGCCATCCTTTCAAGGCAGGTCTAAGTCCTGTATCAGTTAGCACCACTGCACCCCCAATACAAAATTTGCTTATATCTGCACTGTCAGGTCCCTTGCCTATTTAACTTGCTCATCTGTGGACCATCTATCAGGGTATACTGGTTTTGAGGTGCAGATAATATTCTTTTAAATATCCTAACTGATGGCTTTTCAAGTATGATTGGACAGACCATACTAATGTATTCTTGGTAAAGTGCACACTCTTACTTTAGGATTCCCAGATTTCTTACTCTAGAAATTTGAATTACATACCAAATGTGTAAACAGTGTCTACACAAGCCATTTTTTAAATACTTGTTATTAACATTTTAACAATATCTAATTGCAGCAGTGTTACTCTACGTGTTTTAAATTGTATCCCTTTCCAGGTAACAGCAAGCAGGAACCAAAAAAAATAAGGTATGTTTGAATAACACATTTCTTCTGCTATTATTTAGTGTGTTCTTCAGCTCTCCTAGAACCTGAACTGTTGTCAGCTTTCCGGAAAGCCAGTTTTGTAGGATGTACCAAATACCAGAAAGACAAAGATGTATTAAAATTTGAGATTGACAGACAGCTGGCTGGATTTAAAGGGAAAGTAAGTGGAGTGGCGGTAGCAACTCTGTGAACTTAATAGCAGAAAAGTGAGAGTCGTGGGATATCTGGGATAAGATCAGGCTCTGTCAAGCAGAAGATGATATTACTTACACCTTTAAGGCCACTGGGGCTCCTGGTCTTGTAAGGAAACAGAAGATTTAAACCCAGCTCTGTGTAGTGTTAAGGGAGCCCAAAGTAATTTGAGCTGGCAGAAGGCTTTGTAAAATTGCATCAGTTCGGGATAAAGTTTGGCCTGCTCTTCCTGGCTAGTTGAGATATAGGGTCATGCAGTGAGAACATGCAAATTCTTTTTTCCTTCTCTGTTTTAGAATTATTCCTATATTGATTTTCAGTTTGCATGTACTTAGTACGGATTGGTGTGCCTATGGCTATTTAGCACCATTCCGATCCTTCTTAGCTATGGCTTTATTTTTCCTTACTGAACACCAGATGAAATCAAGCAAAGTTCACTCCAAAGTCACCCTACAGAAGAAAGTATGTCAGAAATCCTCTTGCAGAGTTGCTGATATCAGAGTGTACTGAGGAACAGAGTTTTTCATGCTAATAAGGTCAACTTATTTACTTTCTCAAGGAATCACTGTTACAACAGGATAGTCATATTACATCAGTAGGTTTAATTCAAATTTTACCAGGGCGTGAACAAAACATTCCCCTTCTTAGGGACTTACATTTCAGGGAACAGGTAAATCATATAAAAGACAGAAAAAGGAAAGCTTGTAGAATTAATAGAGATTACCACGGGAATATAGTCTCCAAATAATTAATTTCACTACCTCAATATTAGAATTCATTATCTTACGCGGCCCTCCAAAATGATCTTATTTCTTGACCCTCACAGAGACGGCAAAGCCTGTCCTTTCAAGGGATAGACTTCTGCAGGATTTTAAGATTTGCATGGATACTACATTATTTTCCCATGCCAAAGAGTTGTTTAAATTTTCAGTCTGTTACTGATGGCCTTAAATAGCACTTGTTAAAGCTTCCCTTGAAGACAGTTTGCACATGTTGACAAGTTTTTCCTCAGATATCTTGCTATTACTTTAATAATTCCTTGCTGTATCAGAGAACACACTATTTTCCCTAAGAGCTACCTATCTAATTTAATATCAGTAAGTAGCAACTAGCAAGCACAGTGATGACTTTCACACAGTCCCATCGCTGTTCCTTGCCCCTCCTTCACATTTCAGTTTCTCTGCAGGTAGCATCATTTGACAAAAGTAAAAGAGAAATGCTGAAAGAGTGCTTCCACTTACTTCTCCGACTCAGCAGGGAAGGAATTGGTGAAGAAGTGGCAGAACTTTCCCTAGGAGTACTGGAGTTACTGGGAAGCCTAGAGGGTAAAATGAAAACAACCCAAACCTAAGGTATAGCATTCACTCGGGATGATACAGAGACTAAAGATAGTGTCAGGTATGGTCCCAAAACCAAGTAAATACTTTTCTGTATTGAAAACAGAGGCAGGGACATTGCTGACAATCAAAGGTAAGACAGCCAGTGGAAATACCAGTGAACCTATATACTGAGGGAAGACTAAAATCCCCAAATGAAAGTTGATAAAACAAGGAACAGGAAATGTACTTACAAGGACTTACAGGAATATTAAGAGCAGAACAGTAACACATAACAAGAGGAAAATTGTACTTCTCTTTAGTAAGGAAAAGAAAAAAGCATCAGGCAAGCTAATTTAAGATGATTAACCTTATCTCAGTTGACCAAAACTCTAGCCCTCAAAACTTATGCATAAAAGACAGGTATCTAAATTAATGGCAGTTTGGTAAACTTGTGTTCAATTTTATTGAAAATAGATTGTTCCAGACTAATACAATAATTGCTTTATAAACAAGATATATTGAAACTACATTGAAATAAATTACTGTATGCTCAATATAGCACCACCACAAAAACCCCGAGATCAGCTGTAGAAGACAGTCTGTTGCACAGAACTGTAAATTGGGTAAAAAGTTAACTGAACAAAAATAACAGCGATTTGCACTGGACTAGAAGAAAATTGTTCAAGTACTCTTTTAAGGATGAGTCTCAGAACTAATAGTAATTGGTTAATGTCAACAACCTTGTGGGCAAAAAACGGAATGGACTTGTAAAGTGTGTTGATTGGGAGAAATTATCAAAATAAAGTTGGATGTAACTCATGAAAGTGATGGGAGCAGTAAAGCTGTGATGATACTCAAAGTGAAGGATCATTTATTCATCAATACAAATCATTTCTAGTTTTAGGTATGAATTATTTGAAAGTGACAAAGGAAGACAGAGACTTGGGTTTCTTTTTCAGACTGATTGACTGAGCTATTAATTCAGTGTAGCCGTAGAAGAAACAAATATAGTCTTGTGAGGTGGCAGCTGATGTGTTTCCATTTTATAAAGTATCATTAATGCCACAGCACAAACCCCTTTGTGAATCAAACCGGCTTAAAACAGTGACATTTACCCTGCCCACAGCATTGAGGGCATGAAAATATGCCTCTTAGAAAGCAGAGGACTTAGTTCACTACCATGCTGTCACTTCTCAGTGAGTAACAAACTCATTAAAACTGAAGATAAGGCAACGTATTCCTATGCCTGAAGAAATTCCTGACAAGAACCCGAGAACAGAAATGATGCCATCGTTACAAATCAACATAAGCTTCAGCCAGCAGAAGGCAACTGGACAGAGTTAACCCATTTGACTGCTATTATGTGCCTTGTGCTTGGATGTTCAAGACAGAATTTCTAATGAAGAACCTCTACCTGAGGAGCAATCTGTCATCAGCTAACGTATCTAATGGCCTAGAGCAAACTACTGATTCAACTGTTGGCCTTATAAGCCTCAGATGATTCTTTGCTATGCTACTTTTCTATTGCTGTTACTGCTGTATAAAGCTCATGTTGCGTTTAGGAACACTGCTAGAGGACTACATATAGAGGACTACGAGACTATCAACCTAAGTCATTTAATTAGGTATTTCTTTGTTGTAAGTATTCCACGTGTAAGCAGACATCCGTCTTGATGCCTGTTCCCATTTAATTTCAGTGGAAATGTTGCTATCTACTTCCATGCAAGAAGGCTGGGACCTCTGCATTTTTATTGAATGGTCCTGGTCTGCAGGGCTATAAAATCTGTTACCTTGAAACTCCAAAGGATTAAGACCAGGAGCCAGTTAAAATGCTACACCATGCCATACCAAACCAGGATTATACCAATCACCACAATTAGCATTTGGCATTTAAGGTACAAGTTCTTAACATTTCCTACTGGAGTACATGTTAATCCTTTTCTGGTTTTCTATTTACTGCTGAATGAAAATTTAAAAGCACCTTTATGGAAAGGACACAACTTAATATGCCTATTACCAGGCCACATGGCTTTCTACTTATGAAGGGGGGGAAAAAAAAACCAAAAAAACACCCCAAAAAGGCAAAAAAAAGCACATCAGTATTTTCTGATTGCACAAATGATTTGAAGCTTTTCTTTCTGCTGTACCACGACAGCAGCTTCTCCCTTTTAACAGCTACTACCTCACCATGTGAAAAAAACCCTACTAACACAACTTCATCATTTGGATTTCCGTCACTTTTTATCCTCCCATATGTGCAAGTTCTCGGTGCTCAATCTTTTTGCCAAAAGCTACCACCCTGCAACAAAGCTTCGTCTCAGTCACCAGAACAAAACTGAGGATCAGTGTAGGAAAAGTGGCCAACATTGTAGGCACAAGCTTGACTTTCTATAGGCTCTGAACATTTGTCTGGATCCTCTGTGAGAATCTAGCTGGGACAGGCTGGCATGATTTCAGCTGTGGTACCGGGCACTGCTTTCAGTAATCAGTTAAAAAAAAAAAAACAAACAACCTTCTGTAAGAGGAGCAAGAAACACAAGCACAACTTGGCAAATTCTAACACTATATCTATGTGACCTCTTTGTCTAATGCTGTATAATTACAAAACACTCTTTCCAAATACGTCTCCTTCTTACCTAATTATAGCATTGAATAGGAAATCTCCTGGCAGCTCAGAATCAGACAGGGGAAAAGGAACAGAGGGTTTAATCACCAACCTAAAGGCAAAAGCAGTACTTTATGCAGTACGATTTTCAAAGTAGTTCTACCGATTGTCTATCAGGGGTTAGATACCTGAGGTCAGGTTTATTTAAGGCATAAATCAGCACACTTCAATGGAGAGACACTTGGGAAGAATTTGGCCTGTTTTAAACCATAATTTAAAACTGAAAAACCATCCTGGAGAGATCCAGAGAATTTCAGTTTCTCTCATTCTTACAGTGTCTTTTCAGCATTTACTGTAATTTACTTCTTCAAGATGTGATGTTAATGGCCAACTCTAAAAGACAAACAAAAACATCACCGTTCTAATTATAACCTAACAACAGGGACACAAAGAGTCCTGTATGTTTTTGTATGATTTGGGGTTTTTATGATGCCTCAACATTTGGGAAAATACACCATTTTTTACCAGTTAAATCAGCATACTGATTGGAAACTAGTTCTTATACAAGTGTATCCACACTTTTTAAGTAATCACACTATTAGTCAGAATTTTAAAATATCTGACACAACATGTGTGATATGGAGGGAATTTTCTAAAAAAAAAAAATGATGTATCTGGGGGGGAGAATGGTATTTCTTTATTGAGCACTTTGGCATTACCTTTCATTTTAATAAACGAACATAAGAATAAAGAAATAGCCTAATAAATCTTTAAAAAAAACCCAAAACAATGCACAAAATTTTAAAAACACCAACTGGAGACCTTTTGTGTGCTTGCTTCTTTCTTAGCAGAGATTTACAGTAAATACTCCAATACTAGAACTACTACAAGTGAGGAGTAGAACAAAGGTTTTAAGCTTCAGTAAAAAATTAGGGCGTGATCTTAACCTCAGTGATGTCCAAGTGAGCAGATACTGTGATCAGCTTTGTGATGTGTAAGGGACTGAGATGGTGTTCAGGGAAAACAGAAAACCTTTTGTGCAATTATGTCATAAAATTCCCACTTTTTGCATGGAAGAAGATGGTACTGAGAAGAGCTCTTCTTAATTTATCTTCGGGGCTGTAACTTCACTATCACAACAGTGTTCTCACCCCTTCCTCTTCCTCCCGGCAGAGCAAGTGCTACTTAATCTACATCTGCAGCTGCTGGGCTGCTTCACTGTGCAGAAAAGGTTTTTTTTGTTGATGACCTGGCTTTAATACTCTTCATCCTATGCCCACCAAAAATAAGCAAATGCCTGCAGCTGAACTCATAGAATCACATCACAGAATCATAGAATGGTTTGGGTTGGAAGGGACTTTAAAGATAATCTAGTCCCAACTCCACCTGCCATGGGCAGGGACACCTTCCACTAGAGGAGGTTGCTCAAAGCCCCTAACCCTGGCCTTGAACACTGCCCGACTATATAGGTGTAAGTCAAGTCAAACCAACTTTACCTGATGACAAGCAGGAAAATAAGACATGCTGAATGCAGCTCATCCTCCAAGTGCATATTAATAAAATCAGTTATGGCACACAAAGGGAATGTGGTCTGCAAGTGAAAAAGGCAGACACACATCACAGACTTTTTTCCACAGTGCTTGAAGGGAGAGAGCTCCTTGATTCCTGGTTGCAGATCCCCTCTGACCTCCTCCTGGAAACGTTAATGATAAAGGTGATAACACTCAATGAATGTCTCGTAACCCTGAACATAACCTCTAGATTTAATTCAGCCATTCTGTTCTCTTCCACTTTCTGCCACAGTCTTATTCAAGAGTTATGTTATCTTAGCTTATAACTTTGACCTCTGAAGGCTAGGGGCATGGAGTCAATCAATTCTTCATACTTTAGACCTACCTGAAGGACTCGATTTCATCATGTCATTGTTTTCACTTTCCGAAATATTCTTTGAATATTGTGAGCCTGTTTTAGCCTCCAAACTACTATGAAAAAATGGTGGGAATTCTCACACCCTCTTCCAGCTCTAGTGATGTTTTTTGCTTCCTTATTTTGGCAGGGCCAGGGCTGAACCAACAAACTAAGCTCATGAGACATTCAGTAGTAAAATACCAGTATGCTGGTATATACAAATGAAGAAATTCTTACTTATTTTACTTCCAAACTAACAAACCAATCCTGTCCGCTATATTTATTCTTACAGTTCATTTTTCACTTGAAGCGACAGGCAGCAGAAGAAAGAGGGAGAAAAGGCTGCTAGCAATTCATGGTTGCCTACCCCTCTTACAAGGTTCTGATTATGGGTAGCTCTTACTTCCACTGTATGTACAGCTATAGGTATTAGTTTAAGTATCAAAGTAGGCCATTAAATAGCTAGCCAATTAGATAATCTCCATTACAGGAAAATACTGCTATTTGATTAGCTTGTTAAAAAACCACCCCCGTACACATACCCCAAGGAGAAAACCTTCTGTAAAGAACAAAAAGATATTTAGCCACTATGGTTGCCAACTTTCACAGGTATACAAATGTATTTCTCAGAGAAAATATGTAGAGACCATTGTGAGATTTACCTTTCTTAAGGTCACAGGATTCAAAACTGCCTGAAACCTGTTTTCTCGGCTGCGATATCCAAGTGCAAGAGAGGAAATGCCAGCCAGATGCATATCAGAAGAGGGGAAATCTCTCTCGCCCCTCTCCAGAACAAGATGCTTACAACGCTAGCCAGGTCTCAACAGTCTGTGGAGAATCCAACTTAGTTGGCACAAATCATCTTTCTCAGTTACTTCCTTATCCACTATCCTCCCAATGCAAACATCTGTCCTTCCATGTCCTACGCTTGTTCTTTTTAAACATAGATTTTAGATTTTCTCCTAATTAGGAAAACTATGCAGAAGGACTCACTGACCCTTAGAAGAGCCTGTTAACTGTCAAGCCCAGAGTCTGCTGTCTAGAAGCATACTTTCTTTCTCATTATATTTGACCTGCTGCTAAATCCAGAAAGAGGAAACACCAAATGACATCATTAATTACTCTGAAAAAAAAAAAAGTTTGCTAAGTTTTATGTAGAACCTGAATGCTATTGCAAATACTCCTGTAAATTTACATTAACCTAAGTAGCATAAACAACTCTTCCCAGTTCTTCAAATTGTTTATGAAATACAGCTGTGTGAAGACAGAGACATCACACATAAAGAAACCTTCACTACATGATAAACTTCCCAAAGAAAATCTCCTGCCTTGTGATTCAAGTACAGATTATGTGAACCAAGCTTTGATCCAAATTATTCTGGGATGAGAAGACATTTAGAATCTGAATGGCACTTCATAAAGCTAATAGCTGACCGAACCACAGCAGTAACACTGCTTTCACAGTACAGCTTGGTAAAATCCACAATATCTTATTTTTCAAACACAGAAGGCCAAGATCCGTAAGAATGATACTATAAATCTTAAAATACCAACCTAAAACATTTCCTGTCTTATCAAAACAACTACACTTAACAATTCCAATATGGAAAATTCTTCCACTGTCCAGGTGAAATTCTCCTGACTAGTTTCAAAAAATGTAATTTAATGGATTTTAACAAGAGGTGCAACTTAATGAAAGAAAACAAACCTCCCGTAAGTTTATTGTACTGCAGCCAAACTGTAAGTCATTGGCATGCTGCCCCCAGCTAATTTGTGGGTGACCAGCAAAACTCCTTGGTGGAACAGACATCATGATCTTTGCTCCATATAAAATGACTGATCTTAATAAGGGAGTTAGGGCTTGGGCATCATGTGTAGGATTCAGAGCAGACATATGTGCTTATCATTTTAACTGTCAAGTAGTATCCCGACTGCCTTCGTCTGCTTTTCCAAAATGCGTGTCTTGGGTCATCTGTCAACTCTGCAGTGATTCTGTGAATACTCTAAGCCTTCTATTTAGGCAACTGAATCCCAAATGACACCAAACAAGCTCTTAAGCTACCAACTAGACACTGAACCTCTAAAACGTGTGCAATTGATTCATCGCGTACAGACATTAATTAGATTAATTAGATTTTATTCCACAATAAAAGATAACCACCATATATTTTCCAAAGGATGAGCTTCCCCAAAACCCGAAACTTCAAAGCTAAAAAATATTAAGCCTGAAACAACTTAAAAGCTCCATTCTCAGTTTTGTTTTTCAGGAAATAAAATTTTGCTTCACAGCTTGCTTGAAGACCTGCAGTAAATCTGCTATGTAAATCTGGCAAGTCACTAGAAGGAATTGCTGTCTTTGAAACAGAGGCATAGCTCACATCCTACTCTGCAATTCTAGCCTATAAACCTGCATCAGGGTCTCCTTGTTACAGATAATCTTTCAGTTGCATGCATAGATGATATCGGCTTCCATAGCTTTACAAGCCTCACAGTACTCTATAGGCCATTTGACTGAACCGGGCGCATTCCCAACGCTTGATGAGGGAAGAGCACCCCGCAGAAGACTGCTCAATACAAACATTCTGCATTTTTTTAATTTTTTTTTTCTTCATGTTTTCTTAATCAATCATGCCATATATAATCATTATATAAAAACATAAATATGCTCATGGCAGCTCCCTTATAAATGCTGATGTATTGCAACTAAGCTTGACAGAAGCCTAGAAGCATCAAGAATGATAATCCTAGAAACTTCATGACAACTGGCCCTTGAACAGAGCAGCAACATTCCCAGGCAGGAGGGGTGCTCATTTGGAAAATCGTGAACTCTGAAGCAGGAGACATCTTTTTGGCTTGGCACCAGCCGCAGGCAGAGTGAGAGCCAGTTGCCCTGGTTGTGGTTCAGAGATGTTGTGACACTACTGGGAGTGCTGCACGTGCACCAGCGAAAGGAGTGTCAGGGGGATGGCACCGCAGGGGCGTGCATCTTGTGGTCATAGGCAAACCTACAGCATTTTGGTTGAGAAATTAGGTCTATTGAAGTGAAAGCAGATCAAGAAGGTTCAAACCTAAAATGAGACGTTACACCTCTGTTGCTTTGTTAATGAAACCCAGCAGCAGGGGATAAATGGTGGACTGGGACCTACACAATACAAATGCAAACAACTGTTTTGTCAGGGCAAGACAATTTCTGTGGTCAAGTTACCAAGACTTTACCAGAGCATCTGTCTGAGAGATCAAGAGTTCAGAAAAGCAAATCATCTCTGGCCAGTTGTCAGTGTGACTGCTCTCAGCCTCCTCACTCCAAAGAGCAGAGCTTACCTTGCTGCTGCTAACAGGACTCACAGCTCTTCAAGAAACATCCGAGCAAGTCGCTCCCCATTCCCAGACATATTTTGTGCCAGTTAGTTGTACCCAGGTGTCTCCCCAACACAAAGGTTCCTACATCAAAATAAAGCAACCTGCATTCTAATTTAAGAGATATCTGCATATTGCCACCCCTCAACTACCTCTGTATCACACAGAGAGGAAAAAAAAAAGGAGAAATTTTTCCCTTCCTCCCCATCTCATAGGAAACAGAAATAAGTGGTTTTACACTACAAAGGCAAGAGCTTTTTCTGTGCCTAGTGACTGCTGTTTTCCCCTCGCAGCATATGGTCTTGTTTAGTTTCTTTCTCTCCTAGCAGTGAACTAATAAACATAAGGTAGGCCTCTGTCTTTTCACCAAGGGAAAAAGAGAAGCGTACTTCCTACACGAGGTAGACACTTATCTTGGTGCCAAGAAAAAGCGTTCATGCCCCATTAAACAGAAGGTAGATTCCTGTCTCTCTGGTTCTTTTGTTTGTTGCCTCAGATTGTTAAACAGAGCAAGGGCACTCCTGCTTCCAAGCACCTGCATTTAATTGCAGCTTATTGCATTCCCCACAGGGAGGCAGGAACAGCTGCAAGGGAACACTGTACTGATGCAAGAGCTCAAAATACTACACTTTTTTTTTTCCTGAGCAGGAAATGTGCTCTCTTCTACAAAAAGCACACTGCTCTAGAGAGAAATCATTAGGAAAAACAACTAGGACTGCTTGGTTTTCCTGTTTTCTTTCATTTATCTTTGTTCAAACAAGTTAATAAACTGGTATTCTAAAATAAAAACAAAGAAAATATTATCAAGACTCTATAAAGAATCTGTGCAAACCTCACTTTTCAAGAAAAATAATGCTCTGGCTGAGCAACCTGCTTGCTTGTTAATTGAAAGATTTCCACAAAGCCTTGGCAGGTCATCAAGATTTAAATTCAAGTGAATTTAAGTCAACAAATTAATGCATAAGCTAAGTTTAGGACTATCTTCTAAATAAAAAATAAAAAAATAAGGATTTCTCCCCATCCTGCACAGTATTTAATTGCCTGTTGGTGGAAGGCTGAGCAATAAAACTCTGGGAAAGCATGTACATTTTTTCCCCTCGTGACATCTACAGTCAGTCCCTCTTTCTTTCCAGCATTTGTTCCATTTATTTGTGTTCTAAATAGAATATTTTAGTAACTGCCTCCAACCACAGAGGTTGTAGTTTGGGGGTTTTTTTCCCTCTGGTATTTGTGCTGTATTTTTCCTTGATCCCTTTTAGAAAATATCTAGTTTGATGAATTCCAAAACCACCTTAATAATTATACCAAGCCCAAGCCCCAAAACCTAGCCAGCAGTTCCTGTTTCAGACTTGGGAGATCTCCATCAGCTGACAGAACAATGAGCAAATAAATCTTCATATGACAAGGAGGGCTGGTTTGAGAGCTCCTCTGACTGAGGAGAGTAAAGGAAATCCAGAAACACTATCCTCCAGTTTGATGAAAGTCAGTAGAAAGCAAAGCACAGTGATGCAAGAAGCTACCCATGCTCATCTCATGCTGAAAAGCCAGCAGGAAAACTCCTCCTCCTCCATTAAATTCCCAGGACTCCCTTGTCTAACTAGGTCACCTCTACTAAAATCAAATGGAAACAATAATCCTAGGGTTTGGAAGCTGTAGGGCCTCCCAGCACGGTCACAACAGCTCATCTGGATTTCAAGTGTTTTCTGGGTCCTAATATTTAAAAGAAAAATTTGCTTGCTTCGTATCATCCTCTGTACCCAGAGGCAGCACGATAAAGATTATAGTCACAGCATCACTCTCTGTCTAGGCCTCTTAATACAATGGAAGGGAAAGAATAATTGTTTCCTTGCATACCACTCTACTGTCTTATTGAATTAAAAAGTGAGTATCTTTTTTTTTTTTTTTTGCCTAAATACTAAAGAAATAGAATATTTAACCTCCCACCTGCTTCCCCCAAATAAAGAGAACAAAAATGCAAATGTTTTCTTATGCTCTTTGAAGTTCATTGGATTTAAGCAGACTGTAATACTGAGGTTTGGTTAGTTGCACGCATCGCACGCTTCCTGTTATGTTTCAACTTATTTATTTTAGACAAGTAAAACAGACTTGCTTTTAGTGTAAACTATAAGTCAATAAAAAAGAACCAATTTGACAGGCTCAGTGGTTGAAGCTTTTGACAGAATAGGCACAAGTCAAGACAGCATTCTTACCCTACCTTGTTTATCTGCATCAGCCTTAACTTCTAGATACCTTTTTGATTCAAGAGCAGCTCAGCTTTAGTAATCCTTCTAGCCTTCGCCTTAAGGTCTTGCAACAACGTGGAATTTTCACACAGGACGAGTGAGGTTTCCACTTAGAATACAGAACACACTGCTACAAGTGTGGCTTAAGCGAAAGAGAATACAAATACATGGTGCACGGTGCTCCAGCCACAAATGCTGGGAATTGAGATATATCAGGGAATCCCAACTCCTCCTCCTTCCCCTTCTCCTCTACTACCCTCCTGTCAACTGTCTAGCAGCAGAGCTGAGAAGGGGATGACTGCTGCTTGTGTTCACCCCTTGAATCCATAACCACCTTGCAGATAAGATCAGAAACCACAGGACTGCCCTAGACAAACAAGAACAGCACCACTTTCCTGCTTGTCTGTGCTCATCTCAGAAACCACCTCAGTTCAGGAAGGTCTATTTCCTCACCTCTGCAGAGCCAGGGTGAGGAACCTGCCCAGCTCCCCTGGCTAACCTTGCACATTCTGCCTCAATTTCCTCTGATTTCTGCCTTCTCACATTCTTTTGCTCCCCAGCTGAAAGGGGTTGCTCCAGAGATTAGAACTGCAAGCATGATAGCCCAGATAATTTTCTGTAGTGGAAGAAATCTTCTGTGGAATTAAAATAACTAAAGCCATCTAAGTTCATTTCTTTCCTCACAAGAACTTCCTAAGGATTTAATTGAGAGGCAGACATCAGTATTTCACGGTCTCTGGTAACAAGTGAACACGGATGCTAAATAATAGGGGCCAGTGCTTGAAGAAACTTAAAAAGCCTCAGGAAGCAGCAAGGTAACTGTAGATGAAGAGCATTGGTTAGTACTGGAAAAACATTGGTTAGTACCAGCAAGTCTGAATTCAGAGTTAATATTTCTTTCATTTGCTAGACCTGCCTCAGGTAAACTAATTTTCTACTTGACCAGGCTTTGGACTCTCAGTCACTGCCAGTGTTGACAGGCCTCAGATTGTGACAGATGAAGTTGTTCTCAGCTGCTAAACATAGACTGACATCACATTGGCTTCCCGTACAAATGTCCAACAGTACTTTCTTCCTTGCCCTCAGAAGGTAAGATACTGTCCAGATATTAGAGGACAGAGGCACGGATAGGAGCAGTTACCTCTGAAGCAGCTAACACTACACCTGTTCACACCTAAGCTTTTTCTGTATTACAGTTTCTGAAGTTTCATTCATCTACTTGTTCATAACAGCCTGATTGAGGTAATAGCTCTCCGCATTTGTAAGAGCAAATTAGAAGCTGGAGATATTTGCACATACAGTCTGAATGCAATTTGCCTGAACTTGCACAAAGATCATTATCGCTATCATTCTGAAGTGGGCCGTGCACATACACATGGTTTGTTCTGAAGATTTCCCAAATAATACAGATAAATAAAACACGGTATTCTAATGAGGACTTCATTTGCTATTAGGTCAACTTCTCCTACCTTCATTACTGTAGTGCAATAAATCATAAATGTACAGATAAAATCCTGTCACATTTCATTTATCTGGCATCAAATAATGTTTTACTACATACCATAGCCAAGGAGGAGTCAGGCAAGTCATTCAAAAATAAGTCCTCTTGTAGACTAGCTTTTTACGGCTCCACTGAAAGCAGTTTAAAACCTAAGGGGGAAAAAAAAAGAAGATTCAATAACTGTTCTAAATGTATATGCAGTACACCATTTGTCTGACTAGGTTTATATAATGTGGTTATCTGAACATTTAATATTTAATTAGCGCTATGGTGTCATCATTTACTCTGTGACTATATCTCATCACCATCCTCAAAACCACGCACTAGAACAAAATAGAACATAGAATTAACAGGATTTCAGACAGGGACTTTATCTTAATTATCACAACCAAGAGCAAGAATCCTTTCTTGCTACAACAGTAGCTCCAAAGTAGAATATGCTCAGAGTGCTGAGGGGCATATGAGTTTAAGTAAAGCTATTGTATGAACACCTTATTTTGTAATTATCCACATAATGAGAACTGGATGAGAGTTCTACCAATTCCATTCATCACGTTTTTATTCGTAATTGTAAGGTGACACTTTGCATCTCTTCTGCTTACTTTCTATTTGTCACATTATTTTTCATATTGACAAGCCCTGTCTTGTCAGATTCTATGAATATTATCTACCCACTGGTTACACACATTGACAATTTAAAATCATTATTCATAAATCATGCTTTCTGCTGTTAGTCAACTAGTCTCTTTTGTTCCCAACTTCTACCCAGTATCCATGCCCCAGGTGTCTAAACCCTTGAGATTACCCAAGGCTAGGAAAAAGGACACTTATTTGGCACTCAAACAGGAGCAGTACATCCTGCTAATGTATGCTGGGGGCACCAGCTCTATACCCACAACTTTTTTTTAGTAAGAATTAAATGAATTTCTGTAGATGCACACATTATTAAAATACAACACTTAGAATTTATCCAAGATCTAATTACCTGTATGCCAAATGGAGTTTTTATTGCTCTCCGTAATAGGATATCTAGAGAATTATTTTAGTTTGTTCGTATGCCCACTAATACAGAAGTTGGCATAATTCAATCTT
This sequence comes from Ceryle rudis, assembly GCA_033439905.1. Lineage (NCBI taxonomy): Eukaryota > Metazoa > Chordata > Aves > Coraciiformes > Cerylidae > Ceryle > Ceryle rudis. Next base: position 18,199 of record JAAGNO010020732.1, on the reverse strand, counting down.
TCAGATTCAAAGCAACAGAGATGATTAAATTACTTGCATATTATATATTAACAGAAACTCCCTCTCCAAAATATCATTGTGAGATTTTATGCTTGTTTGTTTTTACAAATATCGAGTTGAATCGGAAAACAGTTAACACAATCCACATAAAGCAGGGAAATCCGCAGTATTTCTAAGACATATGAAAAATTAATGGCAAGCGAGGAAGAGAGTGATGATTTCTCAGCTACTCCAGAGGATAAAGGAAAAGAAGCATGTGCATATAGGCTTTTTGGCCATTTACACCCTTATTAAAAACACGTTAACTTTAAAAATGTTTCATGCTACTAGTCAACGTACACATCAGACTGTCAGGGACCGTTCTAAGCCTGTATGAATTTTTTCCAGATTGACCTGTATTTCAAGGTTTTACTGAAGTTAATCATGTCATGAAGCTACCAATTTGTGCATTCTTGTAAACATGAAGTGCTAAAACACTTGTATTACTGTCTCTTAAAGAAGTTACTCAAAAAAAGGATACCAAACACCCCGTGTACCTTAAATAATGCACCTGAGGGAGGCACACACTTAGGAGAAATCCAAAGTACCGGGAGCAAGGGTATGTTTACATGCCAGGACTGTACTGGAATATCTTGCAAGCAACATGAGAATCTTGGTTTATGCAGGGAAATAGACATATCTGTGCTGCTGTGATAAGGAAGTTGAGTAACTTTAGAGATCTACCATTGTCTTGCCTCTGAATCCTTTGCACTTTTAACCCCTTATTCCAGTTCCTCTCTACAAACCACCTGAAAACCACAGCCAGTCCTGACCAGCATGGGTGATAATCCTACTGAGACTGTTCTAGAATCTGATGTTTAAAATCTAATTATTAGCTAAAACTCGAGAGATCTGTCGCATGCAGTTTGCCAGCTAAGGACTGTAAACTACTCTGCCTCTGTATTCCCTTTCTCTTGTGCCCTCTCACCCCACTTTCCTGCGTGTTGCTTTTCTGGGAAAGCACTGTGCTAGCCCTGGATTCAGATACACTGATGCAGACCAAGAAATAATTTAACTTTTTTTTTTAGCAGTGGAGACTTGGGGTACTCAAGTTTGCTTTCTCATATGCAGCTACCCACTACTTCTTCCCCTTCTGATGCCTGCAATACCAGCTGTGCAGCTGACACATGTAAAAGTCATCCAGAAGTACATAGTGTTACTCTTTGGATATCTACCCATCACACCATCAATATTCAAGCCTTGTAAAGGATGAGGAATTTACTTCAGTGGTGTGTGTGGGGTTAACATACAGCACCTGGTCTACACAGATCTAGCATCTAGCAGAGATGCTTCTATGTTCTTTTACTTCAGTTAAAAGGAAGAGACAGACTTTCTGAAAATGAAATAAAAGAAACTTCAGTGAGAAGTATGAAATTTGCCTGTCACTCCTTGAAAAATTCAACAGAAAAACTAGCTATAAAAAATAGTATCAATCTGCAAACAAAGGAAACTCGTCATCAGTTTCTCTCCACAGCCAGAAGCTGAGGAACACAAAGGAGTCTGAAAAATCCACAGTGTTGAATACACATTGTTAATGGTCTTACTAAACCCCAATATAATACATTTTTAGCTAAGATAGAATCACTCTTTTTGTGGAGTCAGGGCACTCAGTTCACAAGCTGGCTGAACCCTGCTCACCTTTCATATATCAACAGCAAAACATAGACAACTTGAAAGAAGAATCAGCACTCTTCTTGTTCACCCCGTCATTATTTTATAGAAGGCATTATTTTATTACCAGCATCTGTGTAATTTTCCAAACGTGGTACATATCAGTAGTACTAAGCCAGGTTACAGAGCTGTAGATAGCAAACCTAGAGAGACAAAAACAAATCTCTATTATTCCCCTCTTAATTTTCACGCAGCCTGATTTACACAATCCATTCAGTTTAGCCTTTGCTTATACTGATGCTTTCTATCAAGTGCGTACTAATAAAACTTCCTTGTTTTATAAGCTCACTTTAATTGAAATTAAAAACAAAACAACAACAAAACAACAGCAAAATGTTAAAGGAAGCTATTGTTATCTGTACCTGCAAACTCACAACCATGAAAGACGCTCTTAAACTCTTTGGAGAACTCCAGACCTCGAGCTAACTTTGTAAACAATAGGACAAAACAAAACCAAAAACCTTAACAGGTACAAATCCAGTGAATTTCCCTAGAGATTAATGCTTTTCCTGATGTTTCACGGATACCTGAGCAATAATCCCTTTGCACAGGCATGTACGTTCATTTCTACAGATAACGTATCCTCCAAAAGCCTCGTCTTGAGATTGTCTTTGCAGAAGCCAAAGGTCAGTATTGCCGATTTCACCAGCGGTAAGAGCAACAGCTGACAGCGATTAGCAACGATCTTCATTTAGGCAGTTGCTGAGATACGCACATTTTAGCTGCAGTAATAGGTACTGCATCATGTGCCCTACATATACATTCACTGGCATTTTCCCTTTTCTTCACGTTGGCTGCAGTCTGTCTGCTTTTCCTTTCATTTTATACCCTACCTCTCCCATCTGTTGGCTCTTTTATCTCAATCTAATGAAGATTCCCCACTTCATTTCAAAAGCTTCAGCTATGACAGTTTTATGTGCTTTTTTTTCAATCACTTTTTATTTGTACTTACTCTGACTTTGCTATACAAGGAGGCAGGACTAGAACTAGTCAGGAATTTACTTCATAAAACAGGCCCCTTCTAAAAAGTATTTTCATCAGCTCAGAATAATTAATGAATCTAAGTTTCAGATAAAATCAATTTCCCCAAAGAAGGGATACTGTTTAGCTGTGTTTCTCTGAAATTAGTTCTCTAACAACATCAGGCTATTCAGAATGTTTGGATTTCTTACGCCAGAACTATGTTTAAAGCAACACACGAGCTGCTCATATTTATTGCCTATTGCTCACCCTAAAGGTCAGCTCGTACCAGTTCCTTCGTGTGCCAGTATAAATAAAGATGCTGGCTATCAGTAGGGCCAGTTTTACCATGCCTATACAAATGATCCAGCTCAAACTTAGGCAAACATGAGGAACACTAAGAAATTATATTTAGGAAATACATTACGCTGCTTGTGATATGGGGGAACTACATCGCTTTTAGTGTACAGGAAGAAGGAATGCTGAGAAATCTACTATATTAAGGAAGATGAGCTACATTTGTCTAATAGTAAAATAAAAATGCACATTTATAAACAGAACTATCCCATATGTATTCTCTACATACACATAATTAAGATAACACCAAACTTACATAAACTATCCCAGGCATATTTTGTAACTTTCTTAATATAGTTCTTCATTTCTTTACCAAGAGCCTTTTTTATGTGAAAAGAATTTAAAGCAGGCTGAAATACAGTCTATCATATAATTCATTCTTGTATTCCATATGTTTTGAGCATAACATCAGAATACCTATTTCTTTCACAGAGGTCCTTTGCATTTTATGGCTTCCCTCTCTTTTTATTTTAGTATATCAAATCTTAGTGATTGGTTACTTTGTTCTCGGTCCCGCTGGACTTGTTATCTGTAATTAAATATAAGCCTCCTTGATATTAGTAGTGCTGATGGATTGTTGCTTACCTACCAGGCAGCACTTAAGAGAAATGGAGGTCCTTGAAAGCAAACAGCATCAGAGCATAAATCAGCTAGAATGAAGACAGGAGTGAATATAGATTTTGTGGTAAGTACGCTCAGGAGATTGTTCTTCGAAGCCCACAGATTGGAGATTACATCCATATTGATTTATCGTCAGACATTTATTGATCATTGGCTAAACGACTGTACAGATAAACATATGTATCGTTCCACTTCTGCCACCAGACTTAACCTTACTGACTATGCAAAACTAAAAGCATCACCCTCTCGAACCTAAAATGTTGATTAAATGCTGCATGAAGGCTTGTGCAGCAGCACAAGGGATCTGAAAAAGAAGAAAAAACCCCACCCCATCTACTACTCCCGTAAGAACAAAGAAAAACCCAATTAAAAATATTCCAGATTTATTTTCAGCCTAAACACTTCTAAACACTTTTTCAGGTAAACACTTCTGTGACTAGCCCTACAATTCTGAAATGCCTTTGCTACGTTTCTTGTAACATCAGACACAAATTAAACATACGAACAAAACACTACACAAATGCACAGCTACTTACAATTTTCAAACTGCAAGGCACTGCTATGAAGAATAGATATCACAGACGACAGCCAGCTCGCTTGACGAGTAGGAGCCGCCACCGAATTCCTAACATTATTTTCAGTGAGTCTTATCAATTCACACTCTGTAGTATCAGCAGAAAGATCCTATATTCTAGGGAGCTGGGAGGTCAGATTTTTTCCGATAGAAACACTTGTTTCCATTTGCAAGTTAAGTTGCACTTAGAAACATGAAATGTGGATGCAATCAGACCACAGATCTACTTTCACAGCACATGTAAATTCAATCTTTCAGAAATACAAGTCTCCAACTTAGCGCAACTCACCTTCAGTGTAGTCTGCCATTTGCAACACACTGATTTGGTGAAATCCCTGTGAAGCTACGTTCAGTTCTTGTACTTACTCAAGAGTAATCGATACACCAGCAAAACTAGTATCAATTATCTGACCACAAGCTTGCGTAAGCCAAAATAAAGCAGAGAAGGAATATGTAAAAGAAGGAACCAGTTAAACACAAAGGTGAAACCAGCTATTGGGGACTGAACTAGCAGTCGAATTTTAATGAGCAGATCAGTTTTGCTGTGGATATCAAGAAAGGTTTCCATATGCTAATAAACACAGAGGTTCATCTGAGCTCAACCTGTGCTAATCAACACTCTTTCACTCAGAATAGAAAATGATACACAGATACTCAGCACACCGCTAATTACCAGTGCCCCAGATGGAGATCACCCATCAGTCTCCTCCTCCCCAGCAGCAAAACATTTGGTGAGGTCAGAGATCAGAAGCCTCTGTAACATCCAGGCACTCTCCCACCCCATCCCCTTCCAAAGCTGGTCAGTAGGAGTGCCTGAACATAATAATTTCTACTTCAGAAAAACAGGACAACCCATTACAAGTGTTTTCTACTTCATACAGAGTCTCTCTTGAAGCGGTTTTCTTTCTCACAACCCACAGTATTATTTTTTTCCTAGATCACTGGGGAAAGTCCTTCAAAACCTGTTGCTGGAAGAAAATCCCCTGTACTTCTCCAAGCCATCTGGCCTCCCGATCTTTCCCTCTCTAGCTGCTGCAGCTTGTAATTAGTCCCAGCTGAACAGGTAGTTAATCTCCTGTAACAGTCAGAATCACATGGGGCATATACATTTCATTGCAGGGCATGGACCAATATTTACAGATGAAAACGAGTTTTCTATTATCTCCCTTTCCCCATCTTCAGAATCTATATGAAGAAGATTAGATTAGAAGTTCAGAGACAGAAAGAGTATTCGCTCTATTTTATGATATAGTAGAAGTGAAGAAAACACCTATGCTTATTATTAATTCAAAATTCAAATTAGCATACACTAGAGCTTTTCCACTGGAAAAACAAATCATTAACTGTGAAGATAAAATACTTATTTGCGAATAGCAAATATTGGTTTTGTAGAAAATGATGTCAGAAGCCAAAGGTTAGAATTTATTGCTAGAAAGAAGACTTCAAATTAGGAAGTGTAAAGTCAAGAGAAATTGTGCTGAGCTGGAACTCTGTACCGAGTGCTATTAAAGGTTAACTTAATGTATAACATGCCACTGGAATGAAAATACCCAGATTAACTATATTATCAGGAACACTTTGAGAGAACTGCAAAAAATACCGAAAAATAATGATTACCTTGGAACAGAAAAGTCTATTGCTTATATTTTATTTTGGGAAAAAACCCCAGCAAACTAATGAGACTGTATAAAACTATATTTTCATTTCATGGTTATAGCTCCAGTGAAATGTCTAAACCAAAACAGATTTTAGTTCATTATTGTTCATTATTTATGTTGTTATGAGAAACCAACGACAAAGTTGGCTTATAAGTGTTAATGCAAATGACTCGCACCACATCCATATACTCATACTATTAGAAGCGTCAACAATTCATAATGAATAATGCTTTTTTTTTTTTCATATTTACTTCACCACCACCTTAAGGCAATAACATGCAGCAACTGAGTGAAAAAAGGAGAAGGAAAAGAAAAATGACAGTTGCAGTCCTGAGGGAGGGAACAGAAAACAGATGTCAGTCATTCCCCAACTAACAATGACTGGGCTACGCTCATCCATATCCTTTTCCTTTCTCTTCCCATTGTCCAGAAAAGCATAAAGTCAACAAAGCAGAAGCAGAAGGTGCCTCCACTGGACATATTTCAGAATAACATGCTGAGGAACATTTCCAGGCACCTACCTCCATGCGGGAAATCTCATCTCCCAGCTGCAGGCAGGAGAGGTGCCCATACTCAGGGGTCAGGAGCAGCACCCCTCTCTGCTCTGCGCTGTGCCTGCCCTTGGCTGGCTCTGCCTTCTCCTCAGAGTGGTCACCAACAGCCATTAACGCAGAGACCTGGCCCGCTTTCCTGATTCTAAGCACGGATATTTTTGTTTATGCCACATTACATATTTTGGATACTTTGAGTTGAATTTCACATTATTTATGGTGAACCCGGTGTAATTACAACGATCTATGGTAGAGACTTACAGACTCCTGGGTGCCCCACTGGGAACCCAGCAGGAGCTAATTCCCAGCAATTCTCAGGCCAGCAATACCCACTCTGCAGAAGCAGAAAGAGTGAAGCCCCTCAAGTGCCTTGAAATGCAATGCTCTGCCATCACCTAGGATAGATGAGACCTGTTTTTTTGGTGGCTGGCACACAGCCTGCCTTCACTGAGAGCTTCAAGTACCACCATCACTCAGAGTTATCTGAATTAATATCTCTAGACTGATGCTTTGAGTCCTCAGCGCTTACTTGGGTCGATATGGCAAAGAACTCTCTCAGGCATGCCTGCATAGTCCACAGTGTACTGAGACTCAGACTCCCATAACTATATCCAAACAAACCCCCAAAATCCCACTTCTGTTTTAAACATTTCTAGTGAGACTCACAAAGAATAACCTAACACCACAAACGGCACAGAAAATACTGATTGGCAGCCACATGGCCCTAGTCATGTCCCTGATTTTGCAGCTGACCTGCAGTGGAAGACTAAAAGAATCCTTATCATCACTTTGTGCTTTTGTTTGCCTATCTAACAGATAAGGTAACGGAAAGCATGTGGAGACGGACGGAGGAACAGAAAATGTACACACTGACAGCAAAAAACCTCAAGCATTAAGCTGGGCACAAAAGGCTGCAGCCTGATGAATGTCTTCCTGAATAAGATCTTCATATCATTTCTTCATCCCTCTAAATAACTATAATAAACATAATGTAATTCTTCTACAAAACATTGCATTTGATGATAGCATTTGGGACTGTAATTTCTGTGAAGATCTGAATAGAATCATGTCAATTTTGGCTTTGACAAAATGAGGCTAATAACTACCAATCAATCAATTCTACTCAATTTCTTACAAAAAATGTACTATAGACATACATTACAAATAGCTACAAATACTAGTCAGTCAGCATTAGTAAGCTTTAAAGATTTTAGCGTGAAGGCCTTGTAAGCACAATATGAAAACCAGCCATACCTGAAAATGTTTCATCCTGTGGAAAATGTTCATGTTCTAAGTGCTGTTCTGCTCTTTTACAGTCAAGTTTATACCCTATGTGCTACTACCATGTGGCTAGGTAGTTTTCTCGGTGTTAATTTCTTAGTCTTCCTTCTCATTTGAAGGATAACAGCTGAGAATGGTAGCATATTATAAGCTGCCAAATGCTTAGGAAGCTGCAGTTACAGCCATTAAGTAAACATCAGTTATTAAAATTAAGTCTTCCACATGCTGAGCGCCCTGCTTTTTTATTTCTATTACAAGTAAATATGTAAAAAATGAGGATGGTGTGCTCCTTTCCTGCCTAGTTCTACTGCTACTTGTGAAATGCACTGTTTATAGCAGTTCAAGCTGCCCATCCCATTATGACAATCAGAACAGTTTGTTGTTACAACAAAATACATCTGGACAAGAGATGGGGTTTCTAAGATACCTGCTCTATGCTACTAATATTCTGCATGATTTACGTTGCAATAATGCTTTATATAAATACCTGTGTTCCTTTGAACAATGAAATGATTCGGAGTTGGCACAGAGATACACATCTAGATACCTCTAGAAAAAGAAAAGCCATACTAATTGTAGAAACTGTATTTAAGACCTTGATACAGTTAATGAAATACATAAAGCAGGAATAGGAGCTGGATGTAACTGAAACACGGTAAAGGAGAGAGAAGGAAGAAAGCCAAGCTTAGGTGGACAAACTACAGAAGGACGTAGCTAAATCTGGTGAAGGGAAATGTGAGTGGGATATGACTCTCCATCACATCCTGGGATTAGAGGAGAGTCTGGCCAAAATTAAAGAAAGAAATTATAGTAATCTAGCTATAATCAGTCAAGGGGTATTAAAAGCTTGGAAAACAACACTGAAGGCAGTTCCTCTCCTGTTTATGTGTAGCAATATATATATATCTGTATCACAGTGTAATATATATGGTAGTATTATATATATATATGGAATACATATAATGTTCAGCAGTAAAGCTAAGACAAATTTACAGCCTAATTAAACCACAGCTCTATTTTCTTAACTCTCTTATGTGAAGTGCTTCAAAATTGCCAAGCCTTTCTTGCCTAGTATTTGTGCTTCAAAGCACTGCACAAAGTAACTGAAAAATAAGCAGCTGTATGTTTGACTTAACACAACTTGATTTATCCATTTGCCTTTTGTTCTGTATTCCTCCCCCCCACCCCCTTCTCTCTCTCTTTTTTTTTTTAAACACACAAAGTGAATCAGCTGCCTGGTGTACGTGGTACAGCTGAAAGTCCTGTTGTGCCTCAAGAAAACCTTGTGGATCAATACCAATTCTATGTAACTTTACTGTGCATTCTTTGATCCTTCTCAACTAGTTATTAAAAACCCATGTCCTTGTGTTATTCATCTACACACAGCATTGCTGGGTTTGAATTCTCCAGTAGTGATATGGACACAGATAGTGTGGAAAGGAAAATATAATTCCATCTGGGCAAATAACGCTGACTGACAGAGTTATTTTTAAGAACACTTATCACTTAGGTTTTCATGTGTAAATTGAGATAACCAGTCTTTTAATTTTTTTTTTTTTTTTTTTTTTTGAGAAACACTCTCCAAGTCCAAAGGACTACGTTTCAACAAGTAATTCCAGAGTGATGTATCTGCACCACGATTACTCACAATAATTTATAGTTTTGTCAGCTATGCGTTACAGAGTATATATGAAATAGAACCAGATGATGGACTATCAGCAGAAGTATAAACACCATATTTATCTCGAGAGTTTTCACTAGATCCATTTGCTAACACATTCAGAGTGGAAGCAGAAGACATTAAGGATGAACCAGAAGCTCTCTTCAGATTTTACCGATCTCATGCAGACTGAATAAGAATCTGTCCCTGCAAGTGCTTTACAGTGAGTGTTTGAAGCATTGTTAACACCAGTCACATTTCTACACAAAACACCAGATGCTGTCACTCAAAGTCCTAGAGAGAAAGAGTACATCATTTCCATTTTCTTTTACCTTTCATCACTACCTCCTTCAAGTAGGAAATCATTCTCAGGTGGGCAAGTGAATTTTAGTTTTCCACCTACCAGTATATCTGCACCTAAACAGTGAGGACAACAGGTCCTGTTCAGATCTGGACATTTGAACAGACAGGCAATTTCAATCGGTTGCCAAGCAAATCTAGTAATCTAAACCTTACGTTTACAGACATTGAATATTTGTTAGTGGTATCCCAGTGTACCTGTGGAGTTACTTGGAATGAGGTGCTGTAAAAACCGACCGATCAACCAACCAAATCGCCTCAAAACCAAAAAACTCCTTTATTCTAAAGAGCTTCTATTCCACTCAGAGTGAGAAAAGCACCAGAAATGAAATGCAGTTACAACTATTGTGAATGGGCTTCCTGATCAGATGCGAAGCTCAATTTTATACCTCCTCCTTAGTCACTGATCATTCCAACCTTCCACTGAATGTACTGACAAATACTTTTATTTCTATACATTATACATCTGTTGAACTGGAAAACCCCCTAAAAATGAAGATTTAAAGGAAAGAGATCTGAGGAGAACTTGAATAATTGTGTCACACTGAAGCATTAAGTGCAGAATATATCTATCTGATATATGTTTGTTCATCAGACATGCTATGGATCAGTTATAAAAGAAGCATTCCAGTTGCTGCTAGGGTATTTTCTAGCATACATTAATCAGCTCTGACATACTTTTTGGAAATGCTTCTAATTTATATGAAGAGAGTATATGAAATCACTGTACATATTGTTGTTTATTTTTAATTTTCTATGGGTTATAAAACGCACACAGAGAACAGAACGCAAATCGTTTCCTCTTCAGTGTTGCTGAAAAAGATATCAGATTCTTAATGAGGGAAAAACAGAACATCAGTTTGTTATGCATCTTATTCATGAGTACATCCAGAAAGGATGAATAGATGGCTGACTGTAATAAGGAATAGCTAATGATACAGAGCACAGTAGACATCTTCATTATACACCACTTCTCTTCAGTTCCGAAAACTATAGATTAGCAACGATGCTGGGAAAAGGAACACACCTGACATTTTAGTGCTTGATTCAGCTCATACAAATGAGCTAATTTTCAATAGGTTGTTGCAAGCTCAACAGAACTTCCTGAATTTTCAAATTAGAGATACAGTGAGCAAAACTGGAGATTCTGCTCCCTTGCATTTAGTTGACACACACAAAAGGCAGCAAAAAATACATGTATCTATGTATCGTCCAAATGAGTGAAATAGGAGGAATGAGAAAGGAAGAAGACAGTAACACATTCACTGTAAATGACTCATTCGTGTTTCTGCTTTTTTGCTTCTTGCAGTCCTAACAAAGGCCCTAGCACATCACAGAAAGACTTCCAGCACAGTAGAAAACCCACTGAAGTGGGTTTTTTCTTTGCTTGGTTTTAATCTGTGTGAAAGTAAAACACACTTACTTAAAGTGATGGATCAAGGCTCCTGTTTTCTAGCAGAGTGTTATTTTTATCTCATAATTTGATTGTGAGTTTTAGTATATGTTTATAAAGTATCATGACCACGACCAGACTAACTCCTTTTTTAACCTTGAAGAGTTATATTTACTTTTGATTCTCAGCTACAGTGACTGTTTTGCTATAGCGAGGAGGTATTCCTGAATATGAAAATTAAGGGCAAATTGTTTGTGATAAATATCCAAAGAGCTCCTTAACCACGAACCTCCACCCCATCCTACCTGCCAGAAACCTTTTTCTCTTCCTGCCCTCACATCAAATATGATCACTGTCAAATGCACAATATGAAGCACAGGGCTTCATATCTTCATATCTTCCCTTTGCTGACCTTTGCAAAACTGGTTTATAGTCTCTCGCAGAAGACTGAAATTAGTCTGCTGGGAAAAAGAGAAATATCTGGGGTCAGAATATGCTCTCCTTCCTGAAAAAAAGCATTTTGTACAAACTGTGTGAGAAATATTTCAAAAGGGGGTGGCTGTCTTTTCTTCCCTCTCTTGTTACTCTAGGCAAAGCTTGAATGTTTCATTATTCCGCATGTTTCTGAAGGGTGTTTTATTTGAACAGGTTCTCAAGGAAAAACCTGTAAATGGAAATCTTATGACAAAAAAAAAGGAAATCTTAAAAAAATGTATGCTTCCAGTCAGAACCAAAGTTTTTGCACCTATGGTACACCAAAATATAACAAAACCAAGCTGGTTTAGGCTTCTTATGTAAATGGGGATTGCTTGTGCCCGTGTAGTGCATCTAACGGAAGAAAGTTCTATTCAGATGTCACAAAAAACAATTAGAAACTTAACAGCTTGATAGCGAAATATTTCATGTAGTGTTCTAAACAAAAGAGAGTCTGGATACCTTATTGTAATTATTCTTTCATTTAAGAAATATATTTTAAGCATAAGGAATCTGATCTTGCTTTATAATAAAAAAGGCAATAAAGGATTATTATGTGTTTCATAACTGGGTAATTGTATTATACAGAGAGTGCAAAGGGGTAACGAGTTGCCTATTTTCTGAACTGCAGCATCTATAGCACTGTCTGTTACAGTCCCTGTAACACCTCATGCCTGCAACAAGTTCACCAATTACTTCTATACAATTTATAAGTAGAAAATAAGAAATATAAATTAATTATATTTTACTGTGTCCTCTTTCACAAAAATGAGTTGGATCTAAGAAGCAGGAACAAAAACAAAGGAAAAATTTTAGAGTAAAACTATCAAACATAGCCAGAAACACTACTGATAACGAGGACAATGTACTTGCTTGCTATTTTGGAGCGACTAATTAGAAAGCTGTGTAGACTTCTGTAGAAGCTACAGAGGAAGAGACCAAACCTCAGACTTCCGCATCTCCAAACTGAGATTTGCCAAAATTTAAGACCTCTGAGCAGTGGGGTTGACTTCTCATTAACTCTGTTGTACTGCATAATGAGGTTTTGGGATGAGCTAATATGATTTCTCATGCAACTTTAAAAATATACAAACCTGTACAGCTTTATTTTCTGTTCTAGCCTGCCTCTCTTTTCTCAACATGTAATACCTTTGAGAACAAAACTCTGTTAATGCTCTATTACATTTTTAATGAAGAATAATAAACTGTTAAATCACACATCAATCATTTTGCTGCATCCTTAATGTAATGAATTAGTAAACTCTTCGTCAGTTCTGCTCTTACCGTGTGAGTAGGAAGTTGCCAAAACATGGCTGATTAAGTGCAAAAGGAGCAATCCATATAGCACAGTACATCTACTAACATGCAACTACTGTCTGGTTACTAAAGCAAGACTTCAGTAACAGCCCATTGTTTGAGGAATACAGAAGCACAACCCTGTAAGAGACACAAAAGCCAAGGCAGTATCACGCGATACTGCATCAGAGATGCAGCTGTCAGAGGTTTATTTGAGATGATTATAATAATTATCTGAAATATGCCCATGCAGGTCAGTATTGCTTTGTTGGTTTTGTTTGGATTTTTTGTTGTTCTGTTTGTGGTTTTGTGTGTTTTTTTTAATTAGTTTTTTGTTCGTTTTTAATGTACATGCTTATCAATAATAATTGCAAAGGAGAACTCAAACCAGAATATGAGAAAGAGCCTCCTTCTTTCTGAACTTCTTGAAAGTCTGGATCTTGAATCCATCTCTCTTAGGAATAGACCTGGTTCATAGCATTCCTAATTTGCCAAACTAGACCCTTGAAATTAAGCTGCTAAGAAATTCACAAACGCGTTAGCTTTAATCTAAATCTTGACCACAAGCCCACAACCTACTTTTCAAAGCTCAAATCTCTCATCTAAGCCACCTACAAATTGACCTAAGAAGTATCAAACACTGCAGTCAGAAAATCGAAGGAGGTAAGCATGCTCTGTGTTTCAGACAAGCCCAGCAAAACAACAGGGGTTTCCTGCAGGGTGGAATCCACCATGGGCTAGTACACCAAGTTTGCTGAAATCATCACTGGGGATTCATAGGAGACAACTCTGTTAAAGACGAATATTAGAGATGTTATTGTGCATTGTTATTGAACTATTGGGGTAAAATTCAAGGCATTTGTTAATACGGCTAATGCAGCTAATTCTACTCAACTGTATAAGCAAGCGTATGATTGTCACTTGTGGAAGAAGTCATTTTATATATTCTTTAAGTTTCTTAAGGGTCACAAGTAATGTTTTGAGTGCTCCTCTGTGGAAAATTGCTGCTAGTAGAAGAGTGAATGAGAGGTAAATATATTAAAACTGGAGTTACTTATAATGACAGTTAATCGCTTTAAAAAACAAAACCAAAACCCAACAAAACCGAAGTCCTTTGACCTTGTAAGAAAGTATGGCTAGATATGTAAATATCTAGCTTTTAAACATCAAGGTCTTCACTGCAGCAGCGAGTCCAGGCTTAGGCAAAAGGAGGCACTATTAAACTCAGTGTCAAAGGGGCACAAACTGCTGCTCCTCAGAGAACCAGGCTTCCAGCCTTCATGTGCTTGAAATGAGGACAGTTCTTTGGGAAATAGGGTCTACTCTTCCATCAGTATGGTAGATCTGTTGGCTAGAAATGAAAGGCTTGAGCATTAACCTGAACTTGACAGTGCACAACAGCGAAACCTTTACAGTCAGCAGTGGCCAAATCCTGTTAAAGTTATCCATCCTTGCCACAAGGAAGACGTTTCTTGCAATTCCTCCAGCTGAGCATCTGTGCAGATGCTAGCACATATCAACACCCGATCGCATCTCAGAGAGGGGCAGCTTGCAGGATGCTTCAGGTGGGATGGCCTGTCTGATCTACTGAGATTTGATCCTCTTCAAGGAACCTTTCTTTGCCTCTCCGTTTGCTTGTCTCTTGGGCATTCTCTCATACATATGTACAATACATGTTCAATCTAAAAGCAATAGCGATTAACGTGCATTTCTTTCCATCAGAGAATCCGGTCAGATAATTTCATTAGGTATAAACCCTTAAAAGGGAGTGCAGAAACAGAGACAAAATTTTGGTCATTTTTTGTTTTGCAACATTTCTATAACGGAATAAAACTCTTGTCACTAAAAAACCTGCCTGGTTTGCAGAAATACAGAACCATCACAGGTAGGTTTTGTGCACAACAGCTTCTCTACAGAGCTAAGGTCAGCTGAGCCATAGTCTGCTTCCATGTACTTCTGTTTCTGTCACAGCTTAGTTAAGATACAGATCCAGAGATAAAAAAAAAAACCAAACACACCAAAACCCCACAACTAAAAAATTCAGCGTTTTTCTCCCTAAAATGGAGTGACAACAAGCGCAATAGAGCTGGTAAGCAAATAGCAGCATGATGTGATGAGCAGGAAGTGAATCAAAGCCTGGAACAGCTGTGATGCAGAGCCTTGATCTGGAACAATTTTGCAGCTTAAAGTAACATAAATATTTGGTTAGTCCACTGTATAGTGTCACCTTCATTGCTGAAATATTTTAGCTATTTCAATTACTGGCAGTTTCTTAACATATTAATCGAACTCTTTTCTCTGCCTCCTCTTCCTCATTACCGGTTACAGTCAAAGTCAGATGCTGACCCAACAATAGGGATAGCTCTGGAGCTGCAATTCAACTTCCACCGAGGTCAGCACTTTGCAATCTGCCATGAAAAGGCACCTGCACAGGCGCTCTGCAACACAGGTATGGTTGGACTTGGTACTCATCAGTCTTTGTTATGGTTTACATGGTTAGCAGGTTCTTAACGGAGCATTGTTGCTAGGATGCCTTTCTTGGTGTACTGTATGGACCGTGCAAGCTGCCTGGAGCTGTTCAGCACTGGCAGATACCCACTCATCCAGCAGTTGTCATGTATAGAAAGAAAGGAGTGTAACAGCCTTGGGAGGCCTGTCCTTGCATCACCTTTCCTTACAAGCTATGGCACCAATAGGCAACACAGGAATAATAAGGTGCCCTGTGCATCTTTAGCCACTGCCATAGGCTGCTTCACAACTTAATCCACCGTACAGAGTCCATGTCCCTGACTGGACATTAACCGGATCATGGGTCACATATACATTGCACTGCTTTGGTCTACTTGCCCCCATATTTACAATTTATCTTCTTTTTTAATTTTCTGTATGTACTTGCAAGGGCTCTTGAACACTAAATAAATCTTAATCTAGTGCCTAAGTGAAGAGAAAGTACAAAAAGAGATTATACATTACATCTTCTAGTTTT
This sequence comes from Ceryle rudis, assembly GCA_033439905.1. Lineage (NCBI taxonomy): Eukaryota > Metazoa > Chordata > Aves > Coraciiformes > Cerylidae > Ceryle > Ceryle rudis. The sequence goes on along the minus strand of JAAGNO010020732.1, from coordinate 2,318 downwards.
CCAATCTGCTTACCAGATTCTTATTTTTTAATATGTGCAAGTAGCAAGAGTCTACTGGGTCAACTAGCTTATAATTAATTATTGATTAGATATTACAACCGTATGCTGAGATTCATTTAGAAACCAAAGTGCTTCCTTGGTACTTATGTTAGCATTTATTAAATATGCATTATTAATCTGAATTATGCTGTGTTCAAATGTAAGCCCTTAGAGCAAAGATAATGATCACAGCATTAGTATTTGTAAAACAGAATTGATTTTCCAACTTCACCAAATTAGCTGAAATATGGGTTAGGCTGCAGGTATTGAAGAATGAACGCTACTAGAGGAAGTTGGCATACTTTGGTTTTTTGATGTACCCCAATAAAATAGATAAAAGACAAACTTAAACTTAATTTATTCCCCTAAATAGTGCAGACGTATACAAGATCTAGACATCTTAAAAAAAAAAATAAGAAACCTTATTCATACCTCATGGGTCAGACATACATTATTTTTAGTCCAGAAGCAGTCCTTGCAACTTTACCAAAGGAACAGGAAAAAAAAAAAAAAGTAATTTACTTTAATTTTCCATATGCAGCTATTCCACAGAAAGCTAGTAAAGCTTCAGAGAAGTAAATAGTCAGACATTTCTCTACAGATTTTGAAATAAATTGGTTTCTTTTCCTTGTGTTTAAATACACTTGTGTAAGAAAGAAAAAATACTGCTTGACTAAATGAGATAGCAGTATTTATGACACCAGTTTGAGGTTGCTTAAATTTTGTATTTCAAACACATCTTGAAATTTCACCAAGAAATTCACAACTTAGCAACAATCCTGTCAAAATAAACTTTCATATATAGCATCCAAACTATATAATATTTTGGTACTTGAATACAGATTATTTCAAGGAATATGGTTAAGTGTCAATTCTCAAATTCTCAGCCTAAACATGGAACTGAATATAGTTTTGATAAGAACTTTGAGCATCCTTGTGTAAATATGACCTGTCAATGGTCTTTTTTTATGCAGCTCATCAGGTAAGTGTTAATTTTAGCATTGTTATTGTTGCATTACACACACAAAAGGAAAAAACTGGAAGAAATCCAAAACTGACCCTGTAGTGTGAAGGATCACTGTCAGGTATTATATTACATACATTACAAGGATATTTTAATTCATTTTTTTAGCACTTTTATCTAATGTCCATTTTACTGTTTCTCTACAGCTAAAATGTTCTGTTAATTGCAATTGAGAATTTTCACATTTAAATTCATATTTCAAGAGTTCAAAAAGAAATGTACTGACACAGTTATAAACCTCACAGAAATTTGCAGGGTAATGGGTTGGAGATGCAGAATTTGAAAATACAAGGAAAGAAGCAGACAGAAGGGTAATACTTGAAAATTATGTTTAAAAGCGGAGAAGAAAGGAAGCAGGTTCGTTAGTTTGCAGTTACGCAGTGTGCAGTTTTTCTGACAAGACTCTGCAACACTTGGAAGGGATGGGGAGTTCAAGAACAGGCTCACAACTTGAAATTCCAGCATAGCTAAAATCAGTTAAAGGGTATTTTACTCTTTTATTGTTGTGGGATTTATTTTTTTTTTGGCTGCGGATAAGAGGCTGATATTTCATTCATAATATGGCTACTAAACCTGAACTAGAGTATTGTGACAGAGAAGAAAATGGATACTTGGAGTTAACTACGTTCGTTATACCTACTAACCTACTTGCCACTTTGCATGAATAAAATATTGAAGCAAAACAATAACAAGAAAAGAAAAACATCACTTTGGGGTATACTTGGTTTTCAAATTTATGTAAGGACAAGAGCATAATACTGTTTTGATGTTTGCTTCCACTAAGGGGAAAAAATGAATATTAAAGTGAGTGCAGCAAAGTTTAAAAGATGTTTGTATGTACACACACATACACAAATCACACATAAAGAGCAGACCAGGGACTAAGAAAACATCTTTCTCTGCTACAGGTATCACTGCTTTTATAGTCATCACTTATTTTAGGTCTGTTTTGTGCCTTTGTTGCTTGGCTCTCCCGTTGCTATGAATACTTTTAAGCTCGGGTATATTTACTTCCTATTTCTGCTCAAAAAGTTGCTAAGAATTAATTTACAATCACAGTAGTCAGAGCAAATCAAGAGAAGTGTTAATAAAAATTAGAGCTTGATGCAGTGTATGCTCAAAAAAATAAACTGAATGCATTTTGATCTTTAAAGTGCAAGTCAGTTTATGAGAATGTTTTCCCCCATTTGTACCCATGACCGGATTAAAACCCCAGGCAGCCCTCAAAGGTTAAGTTTACTTTGCAGGTTTGGGT
>JAAGNO010020731.1:0-10347 GCA_033439905.1 Ceryle rudis | reverse complement strand
CAAGTGGTGGCATCACCACAAGACACTGGTTGTTCTTAAACAGGCGCTCAGCGTCAAGTAGGGCATCTTCACCGCAGGGGAAGGCAACTTCTCAATGCTCAGTCAGAGTCTGAGGTTCACCTCAACAGCCTAAGTATTTCCTCTAAGTAGCTGTTGTCACTGTGTCACCATTCAGAGGAATTAGGCCACTGTATGATGAGCACAGGGCACACAGGCTCCTTGCCCAGGCTTCTGGATTGCACTGTGACAGGGATTGGCTCTGCAGCTCTGGAAGTATTTTCTGAGTTATATTCTTGATGTCCCCATGCCTCTACTTCCTTACTGCAAAATAGAAAGTATAGCTTCCTGTATATTTGGATTATTTCCAACAGCACTTAGGAAAAGAAAGAAATAGGTCTTCAAGGTGAGCTGCTGTGATAGCTTTCATAGGAAGCAATTACTCTTTTACCTGCTTTGGAGGGTTTAGTTGTGATTTATGGTAAAACACTATAAAAATCTCCACCCCTACTGCCCATGAAAAGAAATGTTTATGACGTTACCCAGGAAAAGATGAAATGCAGACAATAATGCTTCAAAACCCAGTGATTGTATTATGTCCTGCATTTCAGCAGCTGGTTTTGAACATGCAGAGAGTGGTCACAAGCACAGCTCAGGGGAACTTTGTCAGCCTGCATTTCAAGTGATGTAATTGTTCTCTTGAACACAGGCAATAAGAATTCAAGTCACCCTTCTGGCCCTGAAACAGCTAATATAGAGTCTGGCTCACAGTCAGACCAAGGAGCTGTAAGAATTTGCTGCCTCCATCCAACCACCAATCCTTGGCACAATTGGCTGAACGAGCCTCCTAGTTCAACCCTGACTTGCCACAACCCATAACTTGCTGTATTTATAGAGACCATCAATGAGTTCAGTTTATTTGCCAGCATCTGTAGGTTTAGCACCTCGGGGTGGGGGGAGCAGGACCTTGACTCAGTTCCCTGATGGAGTTAGTGAGGCAGTTGAAGGTGTTACTTTCCCCCTCTCAGATGCGGAAAATAAAACTGAGGTCCGTTGCAAGTAAACTCAGGAGACACTATGAATCCAACCTACTTCTCCCTATCAGGTGATATTATATTATATTTGACATATTATAAAGCAGGAAAATGAGAAAAAGGGTTCAATAGTTCACTGTAATTTTAGCTGCTGGACACCAGCAATGGTTCCAGCTAAAAGATGTAATTTTTAATTCAATTACCCCAAATCTACATGTTGATTTGTGACTGTAGCAATGGTCCAGGTGCACTATAAAACCTATACACCTTGTTGCTTGGATGTTTACACAAAACTAGTCAAGTTATTTCACAATTCCCAAGTGCAGAAGCGTGACTGAACTCATCCAGTTTTGAAAACAAACAAACAAAGGAAAAAACCCACATAATAGCTGCGGTGCTTAGAAAATAGAATTGCAATTGTACACAACAAACTGTCCTGCATCTGGACCACATTTCTGTCGAATTTCATGGATCTAGGTGGAAGAAAGATGTGAACTTGGTCCTGACTGGGGTTTCTCTGTGTTTATAGCTACCTATGTTTTGTTACCTGTGATAATTGCCATTGATTAATGAAAGCTAACACTCCAAGGTGCGTTATAGGAAAACAATTTCTATCAATCCGATATCACTGCACATTGCACTCCAAGGTCCACGCTCAGCTAAAGTGGTTGAGAGCTGTCTAATTCAAGGGATTCTATGGAAGCTCAGTATACTTGACTAGATTTATCTTTTAGGGTTTCTCTTCACCTTGGTTCTTATTACTTATCCTATTCAATCTCTTCTTTTCCAACTTTTTATTAAGCTCTTTTCATGCTATCAGCAGATTCCACAGGAGCTTTTGAGTGAAACCAGCCAGAAAATTGTTTATTTTAGTGTCCTCCTTTCCTCATTTCCAGGAATATACAGGAAAGCAAAAATATGTCCCTCTGGTTACCTTGCAGTACTACGATGCCACATTGCAAGATGTGTTCATACTGCCTGCAATAATAGTTGCTTGATAGGTTATGCACAGACCATAAGCCATTTAATTTGAATAGTAATAAATAATTATTGATAATTTGTGCCATTCTAACTCGCTGAATCTTATCTGAAAACCAATATATCTATTCTAAAATTGGTCTCTTCTCTGGCTACAGTTGAAAACATTATTATTCATTGCATACCTCCAGTTAGTGGCCTTTGCATCATCTAAGGCCTGCAGTATCTAGCTTTCAGCTGTGAGGCAAATTGAATGTATGGAAGCTAAAAACACACAAGAGGCAGTTCTGTGCCTCCTTTTGTGGATCTGGCACCTGAGCATAGCCAAGAATTTACCTTTGTACAGCATCTACAGCTGATTCTTATTCTGCTGGTCCGTATTCTTGTCCTTAATAGGTACTTTAAATAATATGATATATCACTTCCCTCTAATGGGGAAATATATCATAATAGAAAACATGTCAGTGCTTCTAGTGTTGTCCATGAGTAGCTGATACATTTTCTGATATGATGTATTTTCATCGTATATAAAAGAGATTCCTGCCATGTAGGACCATACTGCTCCAGAAAGCCTACTTATCCTATCAGGGTAATAGTTTAGATGATAAAATATTTGCAGCCTTGTCAATTAAAACTCCCTAAATAATTCTTTTTAATCACAGACATCATTCACCATGTTATGGAAAACGTGCTGAGCAGCAACAATGATGTGTGGTCATATAAAATCCCCAAACAGCTAAAGATAACGCTATAGCTCCAGTACAAATATGCCATCAGAAGAACTTTTGAGGGTGAAAACAGACTGTGGTTGAGGACTGAGAGATAATCATTGTGTGCCTGTTATTCAAAAGTACTTACAAGGTTGAAAGCAGGTGACAGGTTTAAAAATGTTTACTTAATGGATTTACTGGCAAATAGTGGATTCTTTGGGAAAACATGGATTATATCTTGCATTAGATATTAGGTATTGCTCCAATCTCCACTGAGAGAACTATTTTATCAGCCAAAATAATTTACAAAAACACCTAGAGAAATTATGAACTTGAAATGATGCTTTCTCTGTATGCGGGTGTTTGACTAAAGGTTTGGGGGGGTTATTTTTCATATTTTTTTTGTGGAGCCTTATGATTCAAGCAGCAATTTTCATCTTCAGGATGAAAAAAAAAATCAGAAATCAACACTGAACTATTTGTGATTCCACATACTGGAGAGCAGGACCTTGCGCGGTATCGGTGTACAAGACAAAGAAATAAGCAAAATGTAGCTGAAAAGAAAGAAAGTAGAACAGTTTTGCCAGTAGATTTTGATGAAAAATATAGAATGTTTGCTTAAAAATATAAAACTTGGGAATACATTATAACCTCAAAATCCATTTTTTTAAAAAAAATAAACCTGAAAAATCTATTGCAAATTTTGCTGCCTTAGAAGGAGCAGATCAAAAGTATTGAAAAGCTGAATGGCCCCAGAACAGCACCTGACAAAGGTCATTTCTCACAAGCAGCCACTTCTGCTGGAAGTTATGAAGGAGAATCATTAAGATGTCTTTAAGTTTCCTTCTCTTCATTTTGTACCCAGTACCAAACTGAAAGGAAACGTCACCTCAAGGCTTACCCAGCTGTGGCAAAAGGGATCTATTTACCTCCCTGATATCTCTCTGATAGGAAAACAGAATTTCCCTTTTAGTTCAGGAGCAGTTACTTATATTTCCTTCCTGACAAACCAAACTGAAATGGAAGAACCACCTTTTACCCGGGAAAGCCTTGTTCTTGTCAATTCTTGCTGGTTCTTGTCAGCATCAATATATTGTCAGAAAAGTCACCAAAAATAATTTCCCCTTACCATGCTGCTGACTTCATGCGTGTTCTTTAACAATCAGAAGGGGAATTTGAAGTTCATGTCCTAACTTCCTGATCCTCCCTTGGGGAAAGCACAAACCTAGTCAACGGATCAGACACATTTATGAAGAAAATGTATTAAATAATAATTTCTGTAAGCTTAAAACTTATCCCAGAAAAGACCAGTTCCAAGGCTTTGATACTGTTACATTTGTGTAAACAAATGGTACCATAAAGTTTTAGTTGAATTTTTCAACTCTTCAGAAGTTTTTAAAACCCATGGGGGACTTCATTTTGGTAATCTGTCATTTTTTCCAGCAAGACTTTTAATCTCTCTTGCCAAAGCAAGCAATAACACAATCCAATTCTAAAGAGGCAATTTAGAGGCAACTTAACAGTTTTATTACACACAGTTGTTGTTTTTCAAGGAAACCAAAGGGTTACGCATATTCAAGATTTAAAAGGAGATAACAACGAGAAATCCTTGCAGATCTGCATACAATTATCCTGCTGCAGTGAGATAACCAAAATGTAATCATGTGGAAAGAGCTGAAGAACTGCTTTATGAAGTACTAATACCTAGGAAGTTTAGGAGCAATCTCTCTAATCTGCATTCTGTTGGTTTTTTGGGGGCTGTGCTTTACTGTTCCTTTGCTTTTGCGTCAGTAACCTGTCCTTGTAGAGTCCATTTTGATGATTATTATTCGGTGCTTTATTTTTATATATTTATATTCTTGCACTGCATGCCCTCTACACTGTTATCTTTGCTGAGCTGATCTACCTGCTTAAATTAACATTACACATAGCACTGCATGTTTAATTACATCCCTACCTAGGTGCTTCTCTTTACGGTGCAACAGAAGCTATAAAGCATCTGTTTTTCCAGTGTGGATTCTGACAGCAATAAACCCTTGCTTATGATATGCTGTGATAGCTATTGCAAAGTGTCAGAAATCATTCCGGAGCTGGGCTGGCATTTTAAAGCCAAGCCCACAATGGGTCATGTTCCAGGAACTAGGCACAATCCAAACCACATCTAAAGCAGCAGGTCTGAGGTAGTGTTGCTGTGAGGTTGCTCAGTTCAAGATTTCTTTTGCTTTTATTCCATTTGTTGCCAAGTAGGTAGTATTTGTTTTCATGAGGTAATTTTTTCTTTGCTCATTTTGGTTTTTTGTTTTTTTTTTTTCTGGTGTGGTTTTGTTTGTTAGGTTTGGGTTTTGTTTGTTTTTATTAGGTAATCCAAGTAGTTTATGGAGCAGAATAAAAGAGAGAGGGGAGTCTTCTTGTTCTCACATTCCTCTGCTTATAGATTATGAGGCTTTCAACTTCTGAGTTACTGTGAAATCTGAAGAGCCCTCAGGATGCCCATGTTGTCTTTTGATGTTCTAGCTCATTAGGTTCTTGCTCTACTGATTGTGTCCCTGTCACATGCTCAGCTCTCAATCGCACTTCTTTTTTTTGTGATTTAAGAGCAGCTCTCACCTTCCTTCACCTCACATATGAATTTGTTTCAGGGAACTGCATGGTAGATATTACTCTCCTACTCTGGGTTTTGCTTCAGTAAAATTGGCCAATTCAGTGAGAAAATAAAACCTAAGTGCCTAAGCAGTATATCAACTTTTTTATTTTAAATATGAACCAGTGCAGCTTTGACAAGATTTTAAAAGTTATAGTTGTTGAGAATTTATTCAATTAATTTATCCCTATGTGTCATTTTGAATATAAGCCTTACAATGAAAATCCTGGTGACTTTGACAGTATATTGATGCTGACAAAAAAACAGCAGAAATTAATAAGAATGAGGTTCTAAAGTAAAAGGTTCTTCTTCCATTTCAATTTGGTTTGTCAGGAAGGAAATGTAAGTGCTCCTGAACTAAAAGGGAAATCCTGTTTTCTTATCAAAGAGATATCAGGGAGGTAAAGCAATAACAAGGCCACTTTGCCTCCCAAATTCCAAAATAATTATAATAAATTCTGCATTTTTACTAATTCAGCTTAGGAAACCTTCCCCCTAGATTGCATATACTGCTACTACGTATTCATGGAATCAATTTTTATTTCCATATTGTAAAATCCACTTTGCCTGGCGCATCTGCACTCTTCGGGCATTGCCAGCAATATATCTGTATTATATTTCTCCAAACAGACTCAACATGCCTGAAAGTCTGCATAATAATATCCCCTTTGCTGCTTTTATAAAGGTCTGCATCTTAGAAATAAACAGCCTTCGGACAGCCTATGCATGCCTCTCTGTAATTTGTGATATGCAGCACACAGATAGGACTGTGGCATGTGTCGCTAGTAAATTTAATGGCAAACTGTACATTTTTGCTCCTTACCTTCCAGGCAGAGCAGCAGGGTATGCAGAAAGTCTTCTTTGTCAACTCATTCCTGGCATCTGAAAGGAAAATGATAATATTTTTACAACCCTTTTGCCAAAGAAGGAGTAATGCTAATTACCAAAAAAAAAACCCAAAAAAAACCCCAAAAAATCCCCAAAATAAACCAAAAAGAAGTAAACAGAGAGAAAAAAAGAAAAAAAAAAGGAAGAAAAGAAAGAAAAAAGGGAAAAAGGGAAAAAGAAAAAAAAAATTGATGCACACCTCACATCAGAAAAAAATATGTAAAAATCTGTTATTGTGAGAGAAGCAACATCACAAAAAATAAATAAAAGGGGAAAAAAAGAAAAATCAGATTTATAAGACCATGGTAAAGCAGCAAAAATCTGAACAAATCACATAAGCAGGCAACCTTTCTGGGAGAAATTATAGTAAAGGAAATAAAGGAAAAATATACAAATGGAAATAAATGGAAAAGCTAACAGGTGTAAGCAAATGTTTTTACAGGTCTAAGCACATAAAAGGATTAATATTCTCCAATTTTTCCTTAACTGTGTCTGCAGTTGTGTACACACAGAAGACAGCAAGGAAAAATGTAGGAAAAAAATGTCCTGGATACATGAGGAAAAATACCAGTGACAAATTTGCAGTTTAATCAGATTTTGCTAACCTAGGTCACTCAGATTGTAAATTACTTTAAAAAAAACCTTCTCACAAGTCCTTCCTTAATTGCTTCCACTTGAAGAGATGTCCTTAATCTGCTGCCCCCCTCTTCTGCCCTGTGGTTTTGCTCCAGTGCCATTTCCACACCACCTTCAGAGACGAGGGAAGTCAGGTTCTCGCTTTAACAGCACTAGTTTTAAAACTCCAAATTTCATTCCCAGCTTCTTCAGGAACTCCCTCTCTCTTCCCATTCCCAACAATCAGACACCCACCCCCAGAAAGAGCATTCATATTCAACAGCTCTCACTGGAAGGGGATCAACAGTTACCTTAGCTGCCTTCCCACTAATGTCCACATCTCCAGATCTTCGATAACTCCTAACTCCATTGAAATCTATTCCTAAAATCCAGACCCCAACTTTGAAATCTATGTCTAAAATCCAACCCCCACCTCTTTTCTCTTTCAACTTAGTTCTCCTTGAATGTGTTCCTTTATGAACTATGCCACTCTGCTTTTCAATATGATACTTACACTGCAGAATAAAAGCCTAGGGTGGAGTCATCTCTGTCCTCAGGTGTGGCCAGGTAAGATGCTTTGCACCTCATCAGCTGCAATGTGTGTGCTGCTCTGTCTGAGCTACAACTGTGTGAAGGTCATATTGTCTCATCTCACCCATCTTTACTCTCTGATACTTGAAAAGCTGGCAAAGTTCAGCAAGGACACTTTGCAGGGAGGTAATACCACTGGGATGGGAAGAGGTCCTTTAGGATGTGTCCATATCCCTTTTTATATGTAATAAGTAAACTGAACTACGGTGTTCCCTGATAGACAGCAGTGTTCTCTCAGTTCCAGTCAACTTTCAGTTCTAACTCCAACACAGCAACTATGAAACAGATGATTTTATTTCTTTTTATAGGAACTTAGCAAGTTTTCATTGTATTTCATCTGGAGAACAACTCCATTTCAGAAATTTCAAATCAAGAAGTTAGTGAATGAGCATCCTTTTATTTTCTTGTTGAATATTTGTCTTTCTTTCAAGATGTAACGTAAATTCCAGTGATAATACCTAGAAATGTTTATATTGGCCTTCATGGATTTCTGTCTTTGTTAAAAGTATCTACCTAAAAATAAGCAATGAATGTAATTGTTCTATGGTCAACAAAAAAAAACCCCTAATGTGTATAGATAACAGCTCGCTAATATCATCACCAAACTCAAGTTTGGCTCAGTATTTAAGGTTTTCCATCTCCCTCCCTTAATTCAGGGACAAAGATTCATTTTGCTTAATTTTGGAGTAGTCCAGATTGCAGCATTTAACCCATGTTAACCTATGTCACACTTCTTAGCAAAACACAGCACAAAGAAAACTTCTAGGGAAATTTCAGAGCCTCGTACAGAATAATTAGAACTCTTCCATGGCATTTCTAAACAGTATCACCAATAACTGTCATTCAAGCAACAATGGGAATTTGGAGTTAGATTTCTGTAGATATTTACTCTCTGAGGATATAATTCATGGAACCACATATAAAGGAGTTGAGCAACAGAACAGGGGAGGCATTTTCTCTCTCTCTCAGTGTAAATTCAGAGGATCCTTCAGAAGACACAGAAGTTACAGTCATTTGATCTCCTGCCAATCCCAAACACCCTCAATCAGGAAATCAGTATATGTCATCAAGGTCTTCTTTCACCATAGTGGGGCATTATACCTACAGTAGGTGTGATTAGTTGAAATCACTCTTAGACCACTTGTAGTCTCTTCATTGCTACAAGCCTAAGTACAGTGTATGGCTACTGTGTCTTAAAAGATGACAAGCAATTGCCATAACCAGCCTATCTGCTATCCTTTCAAGTTCAAGAGGTCTCCTCAGAATAGTGATTTCCAGAGACGTAGACTCTCTCAACAACAGGAGAAGAAAGTTGAATTATTTTTGCACTTACGGTTTCATATTAACAGGAGCAGTTTAGCAATGATGGACTCAGTTGCTAGCCCACTAGAAATGTCCATTTCATAGGAAATCCCATTTCAAAAAGGTAAGGTCTCAGATAAATGGAGTAGAACAGAAAACATTGCAGGCAAAGTCACAGTACCAGCAGGATTTTCAGAGTTGCAATATCATCTGCTTTGTACTGTCCAAGAAGATGGAATATTGTGAAATAAAAGGGGAGACAGAGAAGAATGATGGTAATGGTTAAAGGCACAAAAGCATATAAGCAACTTCTCTGAAGAAGGATTGAAAAGACTGGGATTTTTCCTTGGGAAAAAAAAAAAGTATAAGAAGTAAGGAATAAAAATATCTAAAATAGTAAAAGCATAGGTCTCTCCCTAACTCTTTTCCTCATCACTAAAATAGGGTAAATATACCCTAGACCATTTACCTGGAGTATCAGAATGAGAAATAGAGCATGACCAAAACTATCAAAGTCTTCACAAATACGATTGCTAAAAAGATCATGGATCCAGCAGAACAGTTACATTCATGATGAAATTTTGATAACCTTTGAAATAGCCCATTGATACTGTTAAGTTAGTATGTGTCCGAGTGACATCATAATGAAGAGCAGGGAAGATATATCCATTTCTATCCACAGCATTTACTTGCATCGCTGTTAACACAGCCATTTGCCCTGATCACCTTGTTGCAGATTATCTCTGGCCAGTGAGGTGATTGTCCTTCAGAATTACACTCGTATGCCACATTAGTTCCAAGAGCTTCACTGTTATTAATGTTGTTATCATGGGAATGAGGAAAAAGCTGTTGTCAATGGAGTCTGGCATGTGTGTAGTGGTTCTACCAGTACTATTTCTGTTAGGAATGTGATTTTCTACTGAAATATTTATGCCAATACCTTCTTCACTGTGAGCTGCAATACATCTGTGTACGTGTGTGTACTGGAGAACAGAAGAGTATCCTTTTTTGTGGGGAAATAGATACACTAAGATAGGACCTTTATCTTTTTGTATCTACATCCCCACAAGAATTTTTGCTGTGGTGAAATGTATATTAATAGCTGAATTTGGCAACACTTCTCCAGTTCTACAGTAGTTAATATTATCCAGGCCAGGCTGGATGGGGCTTTGAGCATCCTGGTCTAGTGGAAGGTGTCCCTACCCATGGCAGGGAGTTTGGAACTAGATAATCTTTAAGGTTCCTTCCAACTCAAACTGTTCTGTGATTCCATGAACACAGGTTCATAGGTACAAGTATATTTCAACTGGAAAATAAGTTAATAGTATGTCACTCTGAACTTAGCAACAGAACATCGTCCCTGCCCCTGTCTCCTGGAAGGCCTGGGACCTACTCTGCAGAGCTGCTCTCCTGGATGGAGCCTTCAGCTTGGGATCAGAGCTTGTCATTCAGAACTCCAGGCACAGCCCAGCAAAGCTCCACTGGTCTGGTCTGTCCCCTGCGCTCCCCAGGAGCCGGGTAACAACGAGATTGTGACTCGCCGGGAAGGGCAGGGGGGTTCAGCTCCAAACACACTCAAGGACACAGAACA
>JAAGNO010020729.1:53633-91930 GCA_033439905.1 Ceryle rudis | reverse complement strand
TCCATTTTAAGCCTTACAGACTTGAAGTGGTACAGGCATGGAAGTAATGTTTGTGTTGAAGGAACTGAAAAAGGTACGGTAATGAGGAGGGAGGCAACGGGGGGGGGCTGGCAGGACAGGGTGCCCCGGAGCTGTCAGGGCAGCGGCACAAGGGCGTGGGGCCCGGCTCTGTCTTCCCTCGCCTGCATCTGCCCGATGCATACACTTGTCCCCTGGGACGCTTCCTTCCTCTCTCCCCCGGGCGCTCCGCGCCATGGCGGTGCGGCCGCTTCCCGTCCTTTTCCTTGTCTGAATCCCGCCCGCTGTGCGGGTCGCGAGTATCGCCGCGTTTCGTCGCCCTTTTTCCTCCTTTTTAGCTCAGAAGAGGTGGGAGGGGGATGACTGCTTGTTCAGGAGGGAGGCGTAGTACCTCAGCCGGCTGGAAAATGCAGGAATGTAAAAGGATTGTGGTTTTCAGGGTGTTTTTTTGTGGACCTGTAGGTAGGGGATCGGTCCCTGGATTCAGTGCATCACAATTACCGAGGCAGCCATATTGGGATGATGATCTGACAATCCTCTGAGCGAAGTCAGGAGGCAGGCGTCAGGAGACAGGATGACAGGCCTGGCGGTTTTGGGGTCATTGGCAGAATACGGGTATTAAACTGAGGTTGGAGAATTCACCAGAAGCAGATGGCAAATTTATATCTGTTCTCTGAAACGTAAAATATGTTCACAACAAATTTTGAAGTCTATTTCTCTTCAATTCCAGCTCCGCCTAAGCTCAGTTCTTTTTGTTATTGCACAATCTGGTACATTGGTGCGCTGCTAAACAGCCGTATGTTTATGTGCTGAGATTTTCGGTGCGTTGCCAAGTTCTGCACCGCTGCTTTATCTGGCATCTTCTGCTAGTACAAAGATAGCAATTCGGAGTGTCCGAGTCCAGCTGATATATCACACTGTCATCACTACCTGATCCTTAGTGGAGGACCTAAAATTGGATTCGCTGTCGTCCTCTTGTTCATAAACCCCTGCTGCTCTGAACAGCTGTTTTGCTGACTTTCCATATCCTAATCTCTATCTTTGTTCACTTTCTTTCTTTAGAGCTGTTGTACTGATTAAGTTACAAGCAGGGTTTTTTTGTTTGTTTGTTTAAAAGCTGTCACATTTCCTGATAGGCGTACCTGTGCAAAAATGGCTGGCTACCTTAAGTAAAAGGGGTGCTTCTTCTTTTGCGATACGTGGTGGGATTTTTTTATTTTATTGTATTTGAACGTGGAGATACAGTTTTGGAACATTGCTTTTGTAACCACTTTGAACTTGTTCCAAACTTCTCTGAATATATAAATAATAATTTGACTAAATCCCTCCTCTGCTTGCAACTTCATTTTAAAAAATCCAATATGTTCTGTATTTTGATGTGGCATAAAAACCAATTTGCCAGAACTTTCATATATGTTCAAGATTCCAGGTCTTATTTAACAGCTTGTTACTTTAAACATTTGTGTGAAAGTCTAAATCTAATTACAAGTGCTTTGAGACTGTGAAGGATGTTTGATCAACATCAATGGGTTTGTCAGTTTGAATAACAGAAAACAGATAAGATGATTTGTTTAATGTCACACTTAATATTAAAACCTCACTGTGTGACTTACTGTGTGGATGATGGATATCTTTTAATAATAGCTTAAAATAAGTGTAAGATTAATATATAGGATTTGCTTCTCTGCTGATGGAGCTCACTAAAAAAACTCAGATATTATCTTCCACCTGTTCTGGAGCCAATGGTATATCACGTGAAAGACTCAAGCAGGCAGCTCCCTTCTTTACGTGGTTCCTGATTGGCCTCAGACAGGCTGAAGGTTAAAAGATACACAGCTCATAGACTCGTCCCAAGACATCAGGGGAATGATTCATTCTAGCATGGCTGGCAGCCTTTTAAGACTATAATGAACATTAAAAGAAAAAGGAGCCATCTTTTATAAAGATTATTCTTCTCAATCTCTACCACAGACTGTATTGTACATTCTGTTTTGCTCTGTTGCAAGTTACGTCTCCTATTACCTACCACTCTGTAGACAGCTTTTTGTACTAGTAAGTGATATTGCTTGGAAATGTAAACCCCCCAAAACCACTTGCAATTTATTATCTGTGAATCTATGCAGCTTGGTCTCATTTTGCCTTTTTATCGCTCTGTGTGCTGAGGGCACTACTGCCTTTGTAAAATGTTACAGCCAGTTAAAGTTGCTCACAGGTGGAAAAATATCCCTCAAAACCACCACAACTTTTTTTTTATGGGACGCTTGGAAAAATATCTCTTTTTTTTTTAAAAAATATTTTTAATTTTCTTACTAATGAAAATGAAATCTTGCATAGTGAGATGGCGTTCACAACATCTGAAATCCATGTGCAACTACAAGAAGGCATTTTGCTTACTTCAGATATGAAAAATAGCAGAGTTGAGCAGGAATAAGATTTCAAATCACGCTACACTTAATTTTCTATGAGCCCCAAAGTTAGGGTTGGGCAAAGCTGGTAATTGCTGAAGTCTAGCCGTTAAATTTTTATGCTGGTTTTGTGACCTGTTCTGTAAGAATTTCTTCACAGCCATGTTTCAAACAAGGCTATCATTTAGCTGGTGCATATGGAGTCTCTGGCAGTGTGGTTTTCCTGCTTTCTTACGGTGAACAGTCTTCAGAGGTACTCGAGAATTATTATTTTTTCTGAAAGAGATGATTCTTTCACTCCATCTTCTGTTTGTGAGTTTCCTGGATTGTACTAGTTGTCTGCAGAAACTGATGTAGTCTTCTGAGAGTGTAGTGTTCATTACTGTGAAAACATCAGAAAAAAAATCTTTTGAAGTGGGGCTCTTCAGCAAGAAGGGAAGATAAGTTCCCCACATTTCACGAATAATATAAGAACGTGTTGGTTGTATTTTTGTTTTCTTTTAAAAAAAAAAACATAAAAATCCCTTTCACTAATGGTGTTACCTTTATCCATGGATCCTTGTGAGAAGTTGACAAAATTATGGCTTTCACATTAATATGGATGGATGGGGAAGAGAAAGATGAGAACCACTAAGCAACTGTCAGGTAGAGTTTCTGTGACGTGCTACATACACCCTGTGAAAATTCCACTGGCTTGTCTTTTTCAGCAATCTGACAAAGTAAACTGTCACTGTGAACTTGATGATAACAGAGATTTTGCACTTGATAGATTTCTTAAATTGTGTTTTGGAAACAGAATGCTCAGTGGCCATGTGCAGTGACACTCCTGTTTTCTAGCAGCAATATTCAGGGTCAGTTGAGTAATAAGTACTGCTGGGATGTATCAGGATTAGTCCTGTCACTTGGCTTTCGTGTGAGGGCACAGGTACTTAAGCAAGGGTCATGTGAAGAAGGGAGAGCAATGAAACTATGTGTTTGATACTTTGTTAGATGAAAAAGCGGTTACTTCTGAGCAAGAGTGACCAAAGCAGTCCTCCAAACCAACCCAGAATTTCCACTGAATTTTGAAGGTCATACGAGTCCACTGCTCATTACTTCTTTGCTTTGTTCTATGTTTAAGTTTTTAGTGAAGCTTCTTAAAATTCTGTACTAACCTAAAGCTGACTGTGTGGCTGTCTCATAGTCATTATTCCACCAGTTTGCCGTACCACTGATACTGAAATTCAGCTGGCTTGTTGCTGAAGACATTCCTATTCTTCTAATCTGGTTAGATACCTCAGGTACTTGTTAAAATAAGGAATGCTTTAAATTAATCCTTCTGCTTTGTGGAGTAATTTAATTTCTGCCTTCACCATGTGATGGCATTAATGAAGTAATGTAGTTTTAATAAAAACTTCTTGTAGTCTGTGAAGATGTGTCATAACTTGAATTAAGCATGGAAAAGTAGAACTTCCTTTAGAGCTGAAATGCTTCTGCTTTAGACCTGTTAGTAAGTTTTCTACTCTTGTGGTATCATGATTACAACCCTGAAATGAGCATTTCATTGGATATGTGGTGTATAGATAACCAGAAAAAGGGATTTCTGGGCCGTGCACGGTGACTTATGCAGGGTAGAGTTGTGCCCATGTTAATTCCTATGCAAGACAGAAATGGCTGCATTGAGTCAGACCGAAGATTCACTTAGTCTTTGTCCTGTTTTCATCAGTGTCTGTAGCAGGTATTTAGAATATAAGGACAAATCAATCATGTAATCATGTTTTCTCAGCATAGTCTTTTTGGTTCTGAGAGTCTGTGCCAGGGAGGCTTTCCTGGCCAAGGGTAGTAGACTTTTACTAGACGTTGATGACTTTTTCTTTGAATCTCTCTTTTTGTATTTCAGGTCTATATAACTTCAGTTCTGTCAGTATCCTGTGATATTAAGATAAACTGCTTAATTGTAGACCAACTGCAAAACTTTCTTTTAATGGAAAAGGTTGGTCAAGGACTTAGTACTGAACCAATCTGCATTAACCCTACATTGCAGTACTGCCTCAGATGTGCCCTGAAGTTTGCATTGTGGGTATCGGGGATCGTTTCTTACCAGCTAGAGTGCTTCATCATTTGGATGCACTAGCATTTGATAATGACGATGTATTTACTGGTGAACTTTTGATGAAGATAGATAGTAATAGTTATCCTGAAGGCAGTAATTTTTGATTCCTCATCTTCCTTGTAGAGTAGTGTGTCCTTTAATCAGTAGATACACAAGTAGTTAATGAGGTTTTACTTCCTTTGAGGAGAAGACTTTCCCAGGACTGCAAAGGGTTCTTTAAGGTTGTTGGGTACACCCTTTTCTCTGGAGTGTTGTGTATTGAAAGGCAGTGTGATATGGCCCATCACACCTATGTTAGTTTTAATGTTGTGAATGCAGTGTGGCAGCAAAGGTTGACAGCTAGAGAATGTGGGTATGTGGTACATGGTAGCTCGCTTATGCTGAAATCTAAGTAGCTGTATCTTTACTGCTAAAATTATCTTTGTTAGGTTAAGCTGAACACATGCTGCAACCAGATCTTTGTGGTATTGGCATCCATACTTTCTGGGAAGAAAACCAAGTAATGGCAACAAATATTTTTGTACACATCAAAAGAACTGCTTCAGGTGACAGAAACTTTTGACTAGAGACTCGGGGTACAGGTGCTGTCAAGTATTTACAGTTGAAGTGACAGCTTTCCCAGGGGGCTGGGAGGAAGGTGATTGCAGAGCAGAAATTCAAGTCGTTAAACAACTTTGAACCTCCCTAGTTTTATCAACTTGATGGAATAGCTGTAAATAACGAAGTTATGTTTTTCCCTTTAGCAAACACCAACAAAAAGGATAACTTGAAGCGCTTGACCCCTTCATTTTCAATTTCTTGACTGCACTACAAGCAACCAGAATGTCGGGGGCTTCAGTGAAGGTGGCTGTTCGGGTCCGGCCCTTCAATTCCCGAGAAACCAGCAAAGAATCCAAATGTATCATCCAGATGCAAGGCAATTCAACCAGTAAGTTTACTTTAATCTCATTAAGGAAGTCTTTCTCTCTCCTCTCCCTTCCTGCTTAATCCTCTTTTTGTCGGACTGCATTGAGTACTGTGTACATTATATCATCTAGAATTACCTTTTAAGGGAATATTCTCTTCTGAAGCTGTCATTACGAATTAGATTTGACTAGAAAGTCTAAATCACGAGTATCTTAATTTTCATGCAGTTGGTTTTGGTGTTTGCTTGTGGTGAGTTGAGAATTTTACAGAAAGATGAGAATAGCAAAGAGAAAACCTTCCTAACCTTGTTAACTTCAGTGTGTGGGAATATCACATGGACCAACAGATACAGGGATATGTTGCAGACCACCACATGATAGTAGTTGTGGTATCATTCCTACTTGGGTCTGGTGCTTTAGTTCTTGGTGTGCTTATTCTGCAGGCCGTGCCTTTGCTTAGGAATTTAATTTGAGTGAAAAAGCTGAGGGGGAAAGGATGCCAAGCTTTATGCTTTCCAGATCAGATGTCTAAACAATGACAAAATAACAGACTACATAAAATCATCTTCTGCGATGGGGTTTAAGTCCTGGCTGTGGTCACTTAAATGATGTACAATGTTTATGGTTTCGTCGGAAGAGAGGCATCATACAGAAGAGACCTTGCTCTTCAGGGCAGTAAATTCATATCTTCAGACCTTATGTGGAAGACTTTTTTTTTTTTTTGTTGGATTTCAAAGTTTCCATTTAAAACAAGCAGGAGGAATATTCAGAAGTCATCTCCTGTAGAAACAGGTGCTTGTGTCCTGACTTTGTCTGCTGACTTTCAGACGAAACCAGTGTAGAATGGAAGAAAAATAGACTCCATTAGATGGCATTTGTTATGGAAATGCCACCAAGCTCTGAGCCACAGCAGCACCACTGGCTGCCACTATAATAGGTTTTCTTGCTGCTGCTGTGACACGACAACCATAATTTTAGACGCTTCTACAATTTTTGAACTCCACGAGCCTGTAGAAACAGCTTGTCTGTGGTACAACAAGGGCAACCAGTGAAGCTCTGTCAATCTGACCAGGTTTGAAATGTGGTGTAGACAGAAGACACTGGTTCTGTTTCTGAGTGTTCGAGCTGCACTGCAAAGACACTAAACATTTTCAAGAAACTGTATCAGCTTTCAACAAGAGAATTACTTCTTGTTTTATCTAGTTGGAAACTTCTTTACAGGTTTTGTTGTATTTTGTTCTCTGGAAATGTTCTAATCTGTAGCCTTCTATTTGAGTCCTGTGGCTCTGATACAAGATGGGTGATATGACAGATGGTCAGGTTTAAGTCATCAGGAGCCACTACACACTTTGGGAAGGGAATCATCAGTTGTGATAGTTACACATTCTTACAATCTCTGGGCTATTATTTTTCACCTCTTAGAGGAGAAATACAGAAGAAAGCAATGGACAGAGGATTAATTTTACTTGTTGAACAGAAGAGGATCATATAATTAAAAACATGAGTAAGGCATTGTTTGGTGGGGGAAAAAAACCTGAGTAGACATCTTTCCTTCCAAGACTCTTGGAAAAAAGTTGTTTGACACATGTAGCTTCAAGCTGCAATTTTTCTGGTATGCTCTTAGGCTTCATGTTTGATTTGGGGGCTTAAGTACTTTTGCTGCTTCTGCCAAGGATTCTTTCTTTTTCATTATCCCTCAGTCTTTGCAGCCTTGCAGTTACATTATTGAACTGATTATTAAGGTCTGACTTTGCTGGCTAAAAGCTGACTACAGAAAGTGACGTTGATGTGTGTGACTCTCATATCTGGTGCAGCTATTTCAAAATAAAGGGAATTCAATAGTAATTCCAGCCTATGGAGTTCCTGCTTCATACCTTCAAATGTGCTTGTGAAATGGTCAAGCCTTAGATATCTTGCTTCTGAGAAGGATATTTTTTTTCATTATTGCACTGGTCAAATTGAGAGGAGGCAAATCTGAGAGGTTGGTGATATGTTATGTAGAGACTATTTTAAGCCTCTGAGGCAGTTAAAGTTCTCTTATCTTGGAATTAAAGTCTAATGGACTACTGTGATGAAGAGGATTGATGAAACACTGAAGTCTGAAAGCTAAGAAGGGATTTTGCCTGTTACTTGAACTTTCATTCTTTATGTGTTGCCTTTGCTATGAATCCTTTGTGGATTCTGAGTTTAAACTTTGTCCGAGTCCTGAGTTTTGTAAATGTATTGGCCGATACAGGCAGAGACTGCATTGTAGTGAAACTGAGGCAAAGGGTTTAGGATTACTTTAAGGAAAACAGTGTAGTGATAACGTGTGTCACAGGTACTCCATTTATGGTTTTTTGATGAATGTATGAAAAAGGAGTGGTTTTTGACACCCATGGTGAAGTATATTTTTGAAGTTGGAATGCCACCGGGGTTGTTTCCTGACAAGCTGCTTTTGTTTGTCAGTTTTTGTGTGAATTTGGCTGTTTACAGCTTTTGGGATTGTTGGTCATTCATGGTGGGATTGCCAGCAAAACAAAAGATCCTCCTGGCTTAGAATCTTATTCTCTAATTTTGCTACACGGTTTGACTTCGGTTTAGAAGCAAAACAAGTATCATTATTTGTGCACTTGGTCTCCTGCAGCATTGATTTATTATCCTGTCTGGCTTTTATGTAATTTCCTTGTAGAAGATCAAGGCCTTTAATCAAGTTCCACAGTAGGCCTCTGTATTTATAATTTCTCAGTCTTTAAAAAAGCCCAATAGAGCTGTATATAGTTCTATATATGTTTTAATCTCAGAAAAAGAGTTCCTACAAAGGCCTTCAACCCCCAATGCTCAGGGCACTTCCTGTGGGTAATTGGGACTTGTATTTTTCTGTCAGAAGGATGCAGAAGTGTAGGAATTTTGAAATTGGTACTTCAAGCACACTTTATGTGCCTCTTTTGGTCACCTATACTAAGACGACAAGACTAAATATTTCTTTTCCCTTTTATGGTAGCAAAGGTATCGACCTGCTGTAATACAGTATCTTGCACTTCAAGAATTGTCAGCTTTTATTTTTAAATGTATGTCACAAAAATGCAATTCTGCAGTCCCGCTGAAGTCACGTGTGCTGGCTGCATTAAGGGGCTGGTATTTTGGCAGAAGGCCTGTGCTGCTCGGATCATATCAAATTGCAGATGGTAACCATCTGAATGATCCTGCCAGCAGCTCTTCAGTGGAAGCGGGAGAACTGGGGGTAGGAGAATAGAAGATAATAGAGGAATTCTTAAAGGCAGAAGTTAGAAGCTGTAAAATCCTACTTCTTAAGTTAATTTTGGAATGCAAACCACTTTCCAAAGAAGAGGCCAAGTCACTATCAAATTAATAATTAAAAAGCCCTACCAAAACAGTAACTTAGGGGGATTAGTTTAAGAAAGAAACATTATGTTTTATTATTATCACTTAGATATGATCTGAAGAAACATAAGAGTGGTTCTCCAACTTCTAAAGTAACACTTCTGTCTTTCCTCTGAGATAATGTTTAATTTTGTCAGTCTTTAAATAAATTTGAAAATTTATCTTTAATATTTCCTGAAGTTACTGGATAGGTGGTTTATTGTGCTCTAGGTCAAGTCTAGAAGCAGCTTTTTGAGATGAATAGTTCAAAAATAGATCATTGTTGTCAGCATATCTTGATTGAATGCGTGTTGTCTTTTAACTCCTGCTTTTCACATTTTGTTCGGACTGATTTACACCAATTCATCTTACCCACAATGCATTAATTACTTATTTCCTGTCCACTTCATTAATTACTCGTTTTGTGGTGAGTGGGAAAAAGACTCTGGTGTGTAATACATGGGACAAAAGGTGAGCTATAGCTCTGAGAGTGTTTTGTGTGTCAGTAGTTCTTGTGCTCGTTCCTGTATCAGGCTTTGAAAGGTAACAAATACAAACAAGCTTGGCAGCTGCTGCCTTAGATTATTGAAATGAAAAGCTAAGCTATTCTGTGCCTAAACACTTCCCTAGTGTTTTGGGTTTTCTGTTTGGGCTGGGGTTTGGTTTTGTTGTGGGGTTTTTTTGTTGGGTTTTTTTTTTTTTTGGTTGGTTGTTTTGGGTCTTTTTTGGTAGAAGTGATTTGATAATCCTGTCTGTAAATAAATAATGCATAAATAAAACCAAATGAAAATAAAGCACAGGTTCAAGCTAGTAGCTTAAGAAAGCATTTATATATTCATCACTAGCAAAGAGTTCAGCTAGCTCATTCTTTAAAAAGCTGAATGGTAAATAAAGAATTATCCTACTTAGATTATGTCCTCTGCAATTGATCTTACATTCATTGTGCAGTAGAGGAATGAAAATAGGTTTTAGCATCTTGTGGTTGCCAGGGACAGAGTAAAACTGAAGTTCTCAAGCTGTAGTTCATCTGAGATATTGTATATTCTGGTTAGCCATAAACCACATTAATGTAGAAATGGGCCTCTGCAGACTAGGTTATCTTGAAAGATACGAGTGCAACTGGATCCTCAGGTTAGGCCTGAAAATTACCTGTTTGGATTTTATCTCAGTAACAGTCCCTGTGGCTTGGTAATGTAGGAAGGTTCTTTTGTGGACTGCTTCAGGTATTAGATGTTTCATGAAAATAGGCACAGTGGAGAGGTCCCATCTGCCAGTGATAACAGTCACAGCTGCTGCTGTAGGCATATGGAGTTAGGTTCTCAAGCAGGAATCCTTGGCATCAGAAAAATTTTGTGAGGCTTTCTGGAGATAATTTGTGGAGGTTGAGGCAAAAAATATTTTTCTTCTAATGGTGGTTTGTTTTTTTTCCCCTCTCTAAAGGTTTATAAACCTCTAGTCTAAACCTAAATATTTAAATGGAATAAAAAATGAGTAGAGAAACATCTGATTTGAGTTCTTTTTCTGTTTGGATTTTCTCTCTCCTTTTTTTTTTCTTTTCCTTTTTAAGATGTGTTCTGCTTTATGCAGTTGTTCTGGAGCAAATTAAAAATGGGTGGGAAAGGAGTACTTAACTTAAAAGGCTTTTAATTTATGGTGTGCTTGTCTAAATTAGTGATACTTAAAATATAATACTAAAATTGCTGGTATTTGAAAAATAATATAAAAATCAAAACTACTGAAAGGTTTATAGTGCAAGGTAACCTCATCAGTAGTTCACCAGTACTTTCTTGGTGTGCATTGATGGGGATATTGTTACGTTTTGCCTTTCATTGTTATGCAGCTCTGAAAAATAGTAACATCTTTCAAAGAAGCTTAATCCTAATGGGGGGTAAAAAACACCAGTATGGTTTGCAGATCTTTTTCTTTGATCTAATTTTTAACTGTTTTCTTAATGAAAAGACGCTGAATCAAAAGAAACCCTATTGTGTGTGTTTGCCTTCGGGAGAATAATAAGTTTGGGGGTTTTGTTGTTCTGCGGCAGTATTCTGTAAGCATAGCTTGGATAGTTTGACAAAGGAATTTGTATCATGGAAATATTCTTTGGTGTAAATTGCTGATGAGAAAAGTCTTTATAAGGAACTGACTTGTACTCAGTGCTAGCCTGAGTAAGTCAGTAGTAAAGTGGTGGGAATTTATGTAGCATAGGTTACATAGGTAGAAGAGGCAAGCAAAAGAGTTCATTGTAGTTATCCTAACTGCTTTGTTCTTTCTTTTGCAGTTCTCTTTAAATAGTTGTTCTAGGAGTGGAGTTTGGTGGGGTGTGGTTCTTGCTGCTTTAGATTTTTTCTAATAGTACTGGGTCATTCTGGGAGTGGGTAGGCAGCAAGAAAAGACTCCACATACGAACATTAGAGCTCTTTGTTTTGCAGGGTTAGGGATTTCTGTTGCTTGTCCATAAGTCTGCCTTAATCACTGTCTCTGAATGCCCTACAGTACTGACAGCTCATACAGTCTGTTACAAATCTTTAATATTCTTCTTGGAGAAGAAGGAAAAAAAGGATTTTTTTTTTTTAGGTGCTAGTTTTCCCTTCTGAAGCCTTTCTCATGATTGTGTAAAGATTGAGAAGTGTTAATTCTGTACACTGTTTAAAGGGGAAAAAAAAAAAGTCTTGGAGGATGACTTCAGGGAGGTGGGAGAAGATGAACATTTAATGATTTTTTTTTTTTTTTGAATGTTAGAGGTACAATTAATGGGCTTGGAGCAAGACTGTGGGATGTCTGGGATGTTCCAGCTAATGTTAAATGCAGTTGAAGTACATTTAAAAAACTGTTACTGAGTTAGTCTAGAACTAGAGAGCGATAATATTACTAATGAACCCAGAAAAGTTTTCTGTCAGTGGTGAGTAAACACTGTGAAATGCTGCTCCTTCAGAATCAGTGTCCACTGACACGGAACTAGGGCTGTAGAAATGATTCTTTTTATCAAATGCTTAAACAATGTGCCACCTTTCAGCGTGGAAGTAGAAATAAAGGAAATGTGAATTGTCACTGGAACTACTTTAGGAATTGGATTTTTTTGCTATGTGAATCCTACAAGATACTGAGGCTGGCAGAACTGACTCCTTGGGATACTGGTGCTACATGATGTCCTCTTAATATAGTGCTGGCAAGTGTCTGAAGGTCAAAATGGCCTTTGAGAAGGCCATTGGCTCATGGAGGAGGAGTTGTCACGTGAAAGCATGGGGTGAAGGGAGATACTGTTTTACCTGCCTTGAAGCAGAAAACATGAAGAAAGAATTCAGCTCAACTCCAAGCACTTGGCCAACTAGACCTGCTGTGCATCTTCTGCAGTAGGATGTTTTCAGGTGATCAGTTGGCAATGGAAGTCTTGGAGTGGTTTTGGCTCGGCAGGTAGGACAGTATGGTTCGACTAGCTCCCTCTTGGTGCAAAGCCTGCTGGCATGCTGTTCTCTGAGAACACCAGCTGTAGGGATGGTATTTATAGCACTTGGATCTGTAAGAGCAGCTGAGGATGAGAGCGGCTTTCTAGCAGCTTCTGTGAACAAGCACTTGCCTTGCTCTGGTGCTATTGAGCTGAACTCCCTCCCCCATCCAACCTTTCTCCCAGTACAGGGCTGAAATTCCACAGTGGGGAGAGAATCCGGTTGAATTCCAAATGAGCTGTTCTTAGCTTCTACTTGGTTTCCTTCCCTTTTAATGATTTGAAAAATGCGAACAATGCTTTGAAAAGCAAGCTCTGCTTTACAAGCTGGAAGTGTCCATTTCCCTTCATTTATCTCTTATAATAACAACCATGAAAGTCTGTCTTATAAAAACAGTATAGCCATATATCTGATTGCAATGTATGCCTAGGATAGAAGCCTGTATTAAACGTGTCTTTGGGAACGTGTTTCTCGTTCCAGCAAATAAAGAATGCCTGCTCCACCCTGCTCTCGGTAACAAACGTGTTCTCATTGTTGTCATTCCAGTCTACAGATGGCACAGATATATTTTTCCAGACCCACATGTTTTAAGAGACTGTGTATTTAATGGTAATTTGGTCTTGAGTCAATTCTGAAAGCCCTAGATCTTTTATATTGGTTAAATTGATTATTCAGGCATCATAAAATAAAATTACTCTGTTGATTCAGATAGGTTTGAAGAAGGCACAGAAATGAATTATTTGGTATTTGTTTCCCTGAAGGTTGCCCTTTCCAAAGTTCTGTCTAGACTAGCATGTTTTTAAAAAAACTCTGCCTATTCCTTTACCAATGACTAATGAGAATGAAAGTGAAGACAGAACAGTGCCTTTTTTTGCTAGCTGTTATCTCTTAAAATACACGTTGGCATTTGGTGGGGATGTGTGCTCTGTGTAGGTTACTGCTGCTAGGAGAATTATTGAGGCTGGTGTGAAGCCTCTTTCGTGAGAGGAAACCTAATTTGATTTCATATGTAGAAATTAAAGAGCCGTTGCGCCTTCAGCGGTGACAGATGTGGTGGCAATATGGGAATGGAAGATGTGAACGACAGAAACCAGGCTGTATTGTGCACATGACGGAAGTTCAATTTCACCAGTTCCAGTCCTGACTTTCCCCATTATTGGGTTTTATTTCTGATTGGCAATCAATATGTTTTAAATATTCTATCAGTCTGCCTCCCCCCTCAGCACAGACTGTATATCAGCTAATCCCAGGATTTAGCCCAAGTTAATTCTGTCTGCTGGTGTTTATCTGAAGGGCAAACTGCAGTTGGCCAGTTCTTCACTGGAGAACCCTGCAGTGACTAATATGTGGCATGTCTGCTGGCAGAGTGCCCTGTCATATGACTGTGATTGCTGACAGAGGTGGAGCTCTTGAATCTAGTGACTTGACTTGAAATGCAGTGAGGGATAAGAGAATCACTTCAATTCTTACCTCTTGTCTGCTTTGCTCTGTCTCTCTCTTCCAATGGTTTATTAGAAAGAGCTGCTTGTATCCTTAGATTCTGAACTGCAGATAATTTCTAATCTGCAAAATCTGTGACATGCTGAGAAGCTGTGCTCACTGGGATGAAAGCAGAAAACAGATTGGGTTTGGACTGCAAATTCAGTGTCATAATCTGACAGGAGATTTAAGTGGTTAAGAAGTAGTTTTGGTCATTCTTTCTGCCTGCAAAATATTTAATGTGGCTGAGTAGATGGGAATGGAATGAGGGGGCTGATCTTGACTAAGGTGGCTTGCTTTTTTTTTTTTTTCCTTTTTTCCCTTTCTTTTTTTTTTTTATTTTTTTCTCTCTGTTTACTTGGCCTGTTTTAATGCTGAATGGAAGTGTCAGTCCAGAAATGAAGGCTCGAAGTGGGAATGTGTGTGTGTGTATATTTAGGAAGGGGTGAGAAGAAAGACAATGTTGCTTCCAGTTGAAAGTATTCTAGAAGACCATAGCTTTGCATCAGTTCTGTTGTGCTCCACACTCAGCTTATAATTGCAAAATAAAGTGCATATTTGAGGCGTGCTTTTTGAATTTCAGCTTCAACAACTCAGGTTAGAAATACAAAATTATCCATATTACAAAATAAATAGGTAGTGTTTCTATGGTGAAGCCCTCCAAAGTTTGCTCACAGGTTTTGCTAAAATTAAAAACGAGCAATGAGTTTGATCTCCTATATTTGAAAGGTTAAAAGTGTATGTTATTTTTGTGCTAGCTGGTAAAGCAGATGGTAGATGGGATGAAAAATGTTAATTAAGGAACAAGTAGGATGGACTGGGGAAGTATCTTATGCCAAGAAGTGAAGTTGCCTTTTTAAGTAAGGGCATGTTAAAATCCAAATGGTTTATTGGCTTCTTACTGTTGATGCAGCACATCTAAAATTATAATTCCTTCAATGTTTGTGCTCCTGCCTTTTCCTTATCTTTTATTGGGCCGTACTGCTCCTACTATAACTAAGTAGTCCTTGTATAGGAGAAGTATAAAGTATGTGGGTCTTGGGTAATGATAGAAAATTCTAGATGATTTGGTGTGGAGAAGTTTGTTTTAAAGCTGTTGGTTTCCTTACCTTTGGGTCTCTAGTATATAAAACTCATACATTTGTAGTTACAAATATCAAAAAACCCTCATCAAACTTAAACAGCTAGGCAGCTAAAAAGAGTTGTTTAAATGATTTGAGCTTCGGGGAATATGGCACCTTAGATGGCACGAAGCAGCAATATATAGCTTATAACTGTAAGGAGAAAAAAGCTTTTAAAGTACAAGCTGTGTCTCTAGGTTGGGATGGCAGTGGGTATTAAATAAACTGCTTCAAATTAAATGGTAATGCTGCATAGCTGTTCACACAGTGCACTTTTATTTGAATTTTATATTAATTTATGACATGTAATTACTTCCATTTACTCTGTTTGCTTACCAAGGTAGAAAACTGCTGTAAATATTATGTCTTAAGGTGAAGCATATTGTTCAGAATTGGTGGGATTTCATAATTCAAATAAAGAAAAGGAATAATATCAGCACTTATCCCCCTCAACCAGCAATTTGTAGCATATATTTTTAAAATAATATTTCCATGCCTTTTTCTCAGCCTTCCACTCCACGGGTAAATGATGGACACTAACTCAAACTGTGGTTGCTGCTTTGATCCTGGGAGAGTTTTTAGATCCTGCAGTAGGAAAATAGTATCTTCAACTTCATCATTTCCGTGTTTCTGAGTTACGTGTGTCACCGTTGTTAGTAGCAGTCATGTAGGAGATGGTTGGTGACTTTGTGAAATACCTCTTCCAGTTTCTGTTTGATGCAGAAACCTTAACTTGTGCAAAGCTGAAGAATTCCACATGACCTAAAAAACTGGCTGTTGGTGAAGCAAGGGGCCTGAAAAAGGGATTGAGTTTCTGAGAACCCAGCTGCTTAGGCTAACTCCAACAGTCAGAGTTGCTACGGTGCCATGCTGGTGGTAGCTAATTATAGCCGCAGCACAAAGCGATAGTGTCAGTTTGCAAACAGAAGAGTTAATTGCCACATTGGATCTTTGAAATAGCAGATAAACAAATTTATCCTGTAAGATAAAAAGGCCATTAATGTGTTCCTGCTGTGATATTCTGCCTTACTGCCTTTTTCATTTCCTGAGGCTCTGTAATTAAACCATTAACTTGCGTACCATGCCGTGAGTCTGCTGTGGTGAGAGGAGATAGATGATGACCTATTTCATGATTTACTATTACAATTCAACTTGGCCTTGCATCGTTTAAAAAAAACAAACAAAATAACTGAAAAGCTTTTAGTGTTCTTGTGGAGATTGGAGACACTGGGAACAGTCCTCTTTTTAAATTGTTTGTTTCCTTGTTCAGCTGAAAACAAAGCTTGCTGAATAGCATGGTACATAAAATCAGTGTTGCCCACTCAGTCTGATTTCTACATGATCACTTTTTTTTTTCTTTTCTTCCCACTTTGTTGTATGAACTTTTAGGATAAGACTTACCTGTACTGTAAGAAGTATTTTAATTTCTTCAGAAATATCCATTAGCTTCCTTTAAAAGTAGCTAGATTTTGTGGATTTGCTTCTCCCTCTAAAGAAGATGCTTGGTGCAATAGACACTTTCCGGTTAGGTTGGTTACTTCTGTTTGAGTTCCTGGTTTCTTAGCTGCCTCACCATCTTCTTTCAGGTGTCTTGTCTCACATTATTGTGGACCTGATCACTTGGTTCAGACTTGGACCGCATCAGACATGACTGATGCTAGTAGGTACCCTCGTGGTGCACAGTGTTCCAAATGAAGAGGGTTTCGGTCCAATTGAGATTCATTGAGGTTGTACTCTTACATATTCTCAGTCGGTCAGCTCTCCTGGATTCACTCAGCAATCTGTTATACCAGTGATTCTGAAAATGGAGGATGTAGAGCCTGTAAGAAACAGGAACGGGGATAAATAGACTTCAGGCTTGAACTAGAAGCTGAGTGAAAAGGCTGTGACTGGATCCCAGCAGTAAGGGACAGCATGCAGAGTTCCTGGCAGCCAGGAGGTTTTCTCTGACCTGTTCCTGCAGCAGTGGAAGGTTTTGGCTGGATAGCTGCATTCCCAACCTCTGACAGAGCTGCCTTCTTGCACGTTAATCTCCCTTTCCTGATATGCCTCTCAAGATAATGCTTTGTAAAAACGTGTATCCTAAAAAGTAGTTTTCAAAATAGTGACCTAGACACAGGATTTAGTGTGAAGGAGCTGAGAAAAGCCTGTCTAGGAAAATAATAATAATAAAAAATGGCTTTGAAAAAAAAGAAAATAGGGCAGAGTGGAGCCACTTGCATGAACTGTGGAGCCTGAACTTCACTCTTCAGAAATGCAGTGGATTAAATTTAAGCTTGAAGCAAGTAGGTTGAAGCTTTAATTGCAAGTTGGCAGTGCCTTTCCAGACACTGAGCCTGTTGCATAGCTAGAGATCTTGTCTTTCATGGGTGGTCAGTGTGCCTTTCTGCACAGTGAGCTGAGTGGAAAGACTAGCTATTCTTCTGCTTAAACACTTGGCTGCTTTGCTTGCTTTTTAGAAGTGGTGAACCCTTCCTTGAGATTTTTAGTTGTATTTTTTTTTTCTTTTTTTTCTTGTTCTTTTTTTTTTGGTACAAAAAAATAAGAGCAACAACAAAACACAACAATTGATGGGAAGTGTGTGTATTCACATCAAGCTCAGAACTGAATAACGCTGAAATTTGTGCTGCTTGTTCTGTTTTCTGTTTCTAATACAGTAGAATATTGGAAGGCAATTTAACTCTTGTTTCCTTGGGAGAGACAAAGTGTAGTGTTGCCTTGGCCAAGAGAAATGTCCTTTTCTGCTTATACACAACAGTACAAAAGTGGAAAAGAAAAAAAAAATGATGAATACTTGCTATTTCACTGCTGATTCTAAGAGGACACAAATCAATCATGCCGTGAGGTAAATAAGTGAGATCCAAGCTCTCTTCTGTGATTGCGTTAGTGCCTTCAAGTAAAACTGCAGCAATGTGACATTTGGGTAACCAATGCATATATTCAGATTGGTGGTTAAAAACGTGTTTCTTGGTCAGCAGAGATGTAGCAATGCTGCTGCTTGTCTTGGTTGCCTTCACAGTTTGCCAGGCCAAGTTCCCCATTTCCAGGACAATATTCCAGGTGCAGCATACCAGCAAAGGTTGTTGCTTCTCCCTTTCCCTAGCCGTGACTCTTCTCAGGAGCAGTATCAAGAGTTTGGGTTAAAATGATTTGCTGTTGAGATTAAGCAGCAGAATGTGTATTGTCAGGAGAGGTGCAGGCTGTAACAGTCTGGAGTACACTGACAGGAGAGAACTGATTTAATTTGGGGCAGGGGAGTTGTGTTCTGGGATTTGGTATTTGCTCACTTTAACTTTCAGAACTGGTTAAAGAGTGCATGCTTGTTGGTCGAAACTAGTAAAGGGAAACGAAAGGAATTGCTTAGGTTACCAGTTTGTTATGTGTTGATGCCCATGTTGCTATCCAAAGCCACAGGCATTTTTGCCATTTGATACTGTACTGGTGCAAGGCATATTATTCACTGGCTTTGCATGTCTGTCAGCTTTTATAAGGCAAGAATGTCAGCACAAGGTGCATCCAAGTGAAACGGTGTTGGCCATAAGAAGTAGAGTAGCAACTGTTGCTATTTGCAATCCAGACAGTGATCTTTTCTCCACTCCGTAATTTTGGACAACAGCCCAGCTCAGGGACACGGCATCTTGTAGAGGAGTGATTTCATTTTCATGGGGATTCTGTAACGCCACTTTCAGAGATTTTGGTGCCGCATGATGTTAAGTTCATGTCTGAAATGGTAAGAAATGTGGGTGTTATAAATTTTATTTATTACAGAATAAAAAAGAATCCCCCATCTCTCAAAGTATAGCTTAACTGGCATGAATATGCGAGAAGTAAGCATCCTTTGTTTAAGATGACTGGTATCAGGGTGTAAATCTTCCCCAGGAACACTGTCACCACCTTTGTATAGCTTCTTTCCTTGTAGATTTTATTTGCACGTATCCTAATTGGTGTATCTCTCCCAAAGGCGGGTTGCTGCTTTAGGTACAGATGGGCATGTGTAAATCTAAGGTGGTTTATCTAACTTTGATACCCTCAAGAGTATGCGTTTTTACAGTCCTTACACAGATGGTGTTGAA
Source organism: Ceryle rudis (assembly GCA_033439905.1). NCBI lineage: Eukaryota > Metazoa > Chordata > Aves > Coraciiformes > Cerylidae > Ceryle > Ceryle rudis. Next base: position 73,031 of record JAAGNO010020729.1, on the reverse strand, counting down.
AACACCTGCTGGAAAGAATAGATTTCGGTATTTCCAGCACTGTGGCACTGAAAAGAAAGGATTAGAGATTCACTTCTGCAGCAAGAGCTGTGCTTATAAATTGCCCTCCTTGGAATACAAAAACTACAGGCATTCTGCATGCCATTAAAATGACAGCTGAATCCATTGTGTATTACTTCCCTCCAGGCAAAGGTTATAGGAAGCTGTTTTATTGTTGGGAAAGAAAAAACAGCCAACAAAACAACAACCCAAAAGGTATCTGGAAGAGCTTTCATTAATTGTGGGCAGTGCGCTTGTGTGGGTCACATATTGAAAGAATTAGAGGATCTGAGAAAAAGAAAGAGCATAAAATTTACAGATGTACTGATGTGAAGAGAAAGCAGGGTTGGGTTTTTTCTTTTTTTTTTTTTTTTTTTAAGAATCTTTATTCTGGTATTTTTAAAGTGTTCACTGACTCAACTCACCTGGAAAGAAAATTAAGTCAAGGATTGCAAGAGCTGAAAGGGAAGCTGGAAGTCAGCTTTTTGGATGGGTCTTACCAGGGCTATAATACAGGAATTAGACACTTTTTCATTCTGGCTTTTTATGTGTGTGTGAATTCATCACAGGGCCATTGTATATTGCATGGAAGTTCCAAGGAGAAAAGGTACACAAGTTGGTTGGGGGTCACTGTGGGATTCACTGTCTGTCCACAGTAAGAACAAGAATCTGTCTGTAGGCTTTGTGCATGTAAGAGAACATTGAGCTATGCAGATAATCCCTGAAATGTCTGTGGATCCAACTTTTTCCGTATTCACTTCCATGCCATGAAGGTACTGAGCTTCTTAAAGAAAATCCTTCTGCTGGATTTTGAAATACACTTGAGTTGTGTTGCTATGAAATGACCAGAGGTTCTTCAACTCTTTGCTTTTCGGATCTTCCTTATTGCTAATATTCCTCAGCTCCTAAAAGCAAAGGGACCAGGATGATCTGCTTCTGGCTTTCTGTCCAACAGAAGTGTTCTGTTCAGCAGGAATATTTCTTCTAGGAAGTTCTTGACTTAGTTTAAATAAGGCCTACAGAAATGCAGTGGCTGCAAGTCTCTTGTTTCAGTCTTACTACTCTGTGCAGTGTGGCAACTCTGAATACTCAAGATTCATAGATTAAGTTCAGGGTCAGCAAGCTCATTAATTTTGCTGCTAAATGTCAAGTTAACTAAGAGTTTGAATTTTATTTCCTGTAGGTATTATCAACCCAAAGAATCCTAAGGAAGCACCAAAGTCCTTCAGCTTTGACTACTCTTACTGGTCCCACACATCGGTAAGTTCTTTTACCAGAAAACTGTTTTGGTTTGGTTTTTGGTTTTTGTTTTGTTTTGGTTTTTTTTGGTTAGTTTGGGTTTTTTTTTGTGGTTGTTGACTGGCTTGATTTAACTGCATTCTCTTCTGATCACGCCATCCCTGTTAGATGTTTCTGCACTGTCTCACACCCTCATTCATGTTAAAAGCTTCTAATTGTATGTTGTCTTTTCCTGTTTGGGGGGGAGCGGAAAGCTAAGCTCCTGGAGTTTGATAACAAGTTGTAAATATTTGAAAGATTACTGAAAACATTCTCCAACAATGTTGTGTTCTAAATATTTTAAGGATGTGTGTGAACCACAGTTGGTTCAGTTTTGCTCTTAGACAAGTGAAAGTTGCTTGAGTTCTTACAGCTCAAAATGTGATCTGGCTTCCCTTGTCTTATCAGGAAAAGCAGAGTAGTGATCCGTGTTTCCAATAGCTGCAAAAGCGATAAACTCTCATCTAGCTCCTCTGCCCCACCCTCCTGCGAACTGGTGCTAAGGTCTTGCTGACTTCCAGTAATTGTTCTACGGCAGAACTGTGTTGTTTGCCGCCTACCCCTCCCCTGCTTTATTTTCTCAAAAGCTGTAGAAAGAAGGGATAATGCAGTTCTCTAAGAATAGCTTTATTAACATGGATGGTGCAAGTGAGACAGTATTTCTGAGCAAATCTGTGACCAGCGAGATTATTTTCATGATTAAAAACTTGGATTTCTGCAGCTTTTTTACTGAATCTTCTAGAGCAACCATGCAAGTAGATTACAGGATCGGAGGAACAATATGAACATCATTCCTGAAAACTAGCAGATAAGCAGCATCAAGGAAAAGAAGTGATCTGATAAAACTTGGATCCCAACATTAGAATGTTAGCATTGCTAAATTTGTCCTGATGTCAGGAGCAGGTGATGTTAAAATCCAGCTTTTCAGGAAGAGAGAGAATGCTAGCTTAAGAATAAAATAGTCAAGTACAATGTAGTTAAGTGCTTCTAAAAAATGAGATTTCAGTGGTGTGTTATCTGTGCAGTCTCTTCTGGTTTGTGCAGCATAAAACATCTGTGTAGATAATCATTAACATGATAATTTTGTCAAGTATATTTACCAAGGACTTCCCTCAACGATCACAGAGGACATCAGAAAAAAGGAGCATATACACTGAATCCAGCTTTGTCAGTATTTGTGTACCCTGTTCCATGCCTGGAGCCGCATCTTGGGTTGCCTTTTGTGACTAGATCTCTTGAGTCCGATCAGTACACTGCCTGAGTGCCTGAAATGCACTACTTAAAAAATGGGGGAATCATTTCTAAAATTCATGAAGTTTTGTTTTGAACAGGTTTTGTATTTGCCTTGAGGTCAGTCAAGTGTTCAAAGCTGGTATACAGATTCCCATCACTGAATGCATCTGCAGTAGAGTTGGTTTTTTATCACTGGGCTAAATTGCTTTAAAGTGATTGATTTTTTTAAATGTTCTATTTGTTTTATTGCTAACCTTGAATTTAGCCACAGAAAAATGTTCCAGTACATTGTCCTTGACTGGTTCAGCTACTTGCTAATTTGAAATATGCATTGACATACTCAGGGATTTCGTAGTCACCAGTGAGGTTGTAAATAGAAACCCCAATTGGATTAGACAGTGGGATCAGAGAGCTGCAAGGAAAACACGGTCATTTTAATGATTTGTTTACACTTTTTTTAATCTTAAAAAGCCCCAGCAAAATAAATCTAAGCAACTTTTGCTTCTCTCTTCCTCTGGCTACTTCAGAGCCCTTGTCAAGACCAGCCACTGTGGGATTTTTGTAACTTCCAGCCCTTTATTCGTTTGTATTGACTCTCTGAACTCTACTTTTGGTTTTCTCCTGCCACCTGCCTCCTCCCAAACACCCCGAGTCTCATTTGTTGGTGGTCTTGCACAAAACTTTCCCAGTAGTGTCAGCAATGTTCACAGAACAGAATTAGTTGGTTTCTTTGTGCAGATTGTTTCCTTGGCATTGATGGAGTGGTCCTGCCAGCGTTGTCATTGTCGTCGTTCTTCTCCAGCTGGTACTGTTTGGGAAAAAGCTGTGTGTAAAAATGTGCTACGTTTGCCTCCTCTTGTGGGATCGACCAACGAGATAGAGGTGGAAAAATAAAAGTTACTTGAATGGTAGGAGAAGACTGGTAGGGTAAGACTGTACTTACACTGTTTTCATGTCTTTTCAGCCTGAAGATCCCTGCTTTGCATCTCAGAGCCGTGTGTACAATGATATCGGAAAGGAGATGTTGCTGCATGCCTTTGAGGGCTACAATGTTTGCATTTTTGCCTACGGACAAACTGGAGCAGGGAAATCCTATACGATGATGGGCAAGCAGGAAGAGAGCCAAGCAGGCATAATCCCCCAGGTAGAACAGAACCCGGGAGGAGGATTTGTTCTCCGTAGCGTATTCAGACGCACGCTTGCTGATACACTCTTTTTATGTTGCAATACCAGTTAACAGAGAAGCACAGCTCTTTTTCTCAAGTGAAAGAAATCTATTGGGGGGAAAAAATAGATAATTTTAAGCATTTTTCCCTCTATTACTTTTTTTAATTGTACTATTTATTGTACTATTTATTGTACTCTATTTTTCCTACATCCAATTTCTCCACTTCCCCAGCAAACTAGTAACTCAAAAATATCTTTATTGGGTTTCTTGTCTCCTCCTCTGACTTTAGCCAGGAGAGCACTTAAGCACTTTCTGTTCAGCAGGAATTCAAAAGGTGGTATTACTGATGAACCTGCCAGAAACGGTTTGTGGAAACAGTGTTTCCCAAAGCCTGAATAATATAGCTTGGTAAGAAATGAAATGTATCAGAACACTGGGATAAACCTATTTAGAGCAACTGAGCACAGCCCTTTATTATTTCGCCCCCTGAAATTTGTTTTTGACATTTGCCATGAAATTTGAAGAAGCTGAGATACCCCCCCAAGAAATTTTGGCTGGCAACAATTTGTGCTGTCATCGTGAATTTAGCATTCTATAGCTGCTGGTTGTGTGGCACTTGTTTTAAGTTCAGGCCTTTCTCAGTGCGTAGGCGCGCTGACAGTGGACCGAGTTTGTTGGAAGACAGTGTGTTCCTCCATTCCCAAAATAGAAACCTGAGGTTGGGTTTCAGTTTTAATAAATAAATATGCTGAACAGCTTGAATCCTCATTCTGCTGCAGGTTGGCAATAGACATTGGCCTTGTGCCACAGGTGTGAAATAGAGGACACAGAGCGTTGTTCTCTGTTAATAGAGGGGCCATATGTACTGAAATCAGTTGCGAGTGTTCTGGTGATTAGCTTAAAATAACGTTGAAAGGGCGAATGTGATGGACAGAATTGTTCTAAGCATTTCTGGTTTTATTACAGTGATATGAAGTAACAGTGTAACAGATGAAATGAGCTGAAAATCTGTGGCAACAAGTTTTTTGTTGTAATTTTGATACTTCTATTTATTTTACTGAAACCTCAACTACAAATTAAATGTTGTCCTAAAAAAACCCAACTTAATAATGCTTCTGTAGATTTGATAATCTTGTTATCTGCTGCAGTTTAAAACCAAAATAATTTCCCTCCCATTTCACTGGGAGGCCTTCTCATAAAGGCACAGAATGAATTATCTCCTCAGGGAGACCTTGTTGAATCTGTTCTCTTTCTTGTCACATACACAGAAGGTACAGCAGAACCGTGTTCCAAGTAATATAGGTTGTTGACATTAAATTCTTAGGTGTTGGCAAAATTCCTTGTCTGCTGGTCCCCAGCGTGAAACTTTATGATACTTTAACCATGAATACTTCAGAGCGTGTACTTTCAAAATTGTCTGTATTCTTCATAATCTATTTATTTTTTGTACAGTGGCTTCTAGAGAAACCTCTTTCTACTTTTATTCCCCTCTCTACTCATGTTTTTTAATCTCCTAATACATATCCATGGCTTGCCCATGTTTGTTTCTTTTTCCTTTATTATCTTAATTTTAGGTCTCTCAGTTACTTGTAGCCAGGCACTCATGAAGCAGTAGACCAACTGATAGTTTAAGTACCCTTTGTATGAAGATACTTAATTAATGAATTTTGGAACTGTTTCTGCCTAGTGATTTAAATCTAAATCCTGGAACTTCAGCACACCAAATAAACAGACTATTGTTTTTATGAGACAAGAGGAGGATTAAGGATTTTAATCATTTTTTACTATAAAATGCCTACTTCCAATTTTGGTTATTATAGGCTCTTTCTAATTCTACAGTGCAGAATAATAATACTGGTTACCCTAGAACAGTTGTTGAGATGCTATGTAAAATGAGGCTGAACAATAGTGATGTAGAGTTAAGTACCTTCCCAGTGAGGCTGTCTGGGGTTGATGTAATAGTTGCTTGGTTTTTTGTTTTTTTTTTTTACTCCTCTGCCCTCACTCTAAAGCCAGTTTAATGTCTTGTCATAGTAATTACTTGTTACTACTCAGTAAAGACTAATTTCTGACACGGGTTTCATCTCTTTCCAGCTATGTGAAGAACTGTTTGAGAAAATCAATGACAACAGCAATGAAGAAATGTCATATTCTGTAGAGGTGAGTATGGTGAGCCGTCAAAGAATGTAAATAGAACCATTCTTTGGAGGTACATGAGAGATTCCTTGTAAGCAGACTCCTTTTAACATCTGTCTTGTCTGCCACTTTACAAAGATAGTTTTGCTGCTGTGTTGTATTAAAGTTCTTACAATGTTTGTAAACTCAAGTGTGTATTTTTTCAAAAAACATTGGTGTTTAATTAAATGGTTGAAGGACCTGTAAATGGATTCAAGGTCTCCAGTTTATGTTGGAGATCTTGTGCACGAGATTAGTGACTCTTCTTCCCTTCTGCCATTGTCTCAAGCTGTTAAATGAACCGAAACACCAAACTACAGCTTTCCTGTAGTTGACCCGGGGGGGGGGAGGGGGGGGGCGTTCCGTTCTGAAATGCTGTAGAGCTGCTTGCGGAGGAAGCTTGAAGAAGCACTGAATTGTCCCTGCAAATTCCTGTTTTCAGGTGAGTTACATGGAGATTTACTGTGAGAGAGTCAGAGACTTGTTGAACCCCAAGAACAAAGGGAATTTGCGGGTGCGAGAACATCCTCTGCTTGGACCTTATGTGGAAGATCTGTCCAAGTTAGCAGTCACGTCTTACACGGACATTGCAGACCTCATGGATGCTGGGAACAAAGCCAGGTTAGTCATGGTAGCACATTGTATGTTTTATTTCAGTGGTGGGGTATATGGCTTATAGCAGCAAATTTAAATTCTCTTCCGTGATGCATTGGCACTTTAAAAAAACTCATGTCACATGAGGAGTGTTGTTGAAATGTGTGCTAATCAATGCTATTAAAAGGATTTGTGTGGTGAAACAGTGCTGCAAATCACTGTGTAGTTATTTAAAGCTTGTAATGGCTTGAGATGAAGTATGTAAACAATTATACTGGCTTTCAGTTCTGCCTTCGTTGTGTACATCTATCACTATATTGGGATAAATAAGCGTGTGAACAGTCTCCTCTTTCGTTCATTCAAGTGGTCAGGACTGAAGCTGGCATTCAAGTTTTAGCTTCTGGTTCATTAGGAGTTGTTTTCTTGTCCGCTCGAGGCTCCATTAAACAACGTGTGGGAAAGACTGGCATAAATGCCACTTGCCTTCTCTGGGGTGTTTGAGTGTAAGGCAGATTATGGAGTACACAGGTTGAAGAAGCTCTGTTTAAAGCGTGATGAAGATGGGAGTCATTCAGGTAATGGTATTTGATGTGTCTTGATCTTGGTTACATGGCAGACCATCAACTGTGCAGCCTCTTCATCTCAGTCCTCTACAGCTGCTTTCAGCCCTGCAGGTAGTTGTGCTTGCAGCACAGAGGCCCCTGTTTTCTAAACACATCTGTATCTGTTCATATTTCAGGACAGTGGCAGCTACCAACATGAATGAAACCAGCAGCCGCTCCCATGCTGTGTTTACAATTGTCTTTACTCAGAAGAAACATGACACAGAAACTGATCTTTCCACGGAGAAGGTATATTAAAATGTTGGGGTGTTTTTCCACAAATCTTCCCTGCAGCGACTTATTGACAGTATGATAATAAAATGAGCATTAATTGCTTTTTATGGTATTTTGTTTAAGGGTGAGCTTGCCATATGTCTTGATAGAGCCCTTTTCTTTCTTAGGGGATTTTGTTTGTTTGCAGTTCTGAAAACAACTAAATGGGGAATATGTGCAGGAGGAGAATATATACTTTTGGGAAAAATACGGCCTTAAGGACTGGATTCTGTGGGGAGAGATGTAGGACATAAAAGAAGTTAATCTTCCCCAGTCTTGTTCCCAGAACTTTCTGTGGTTTTGCTTGTGAGTGCAAAATATTTGCCTCGTTAGTTCTTTTCTTTGGGTACAGGCACTGGGATGAGTGAGACTTGGTCACTTTCTGGAATTTACATGTTAAAAGGAGGTGCACTGTTTAGCATGGAACAGTTTTCTGGCTTTTATTGCTCTGAAATAGAGGCTCTGCTTGCAAAAGTAGCTGAAGTACAGGTAATGGTCACGTTTCTGAAATGAACAGATTTGAAAAAAATGTTGTATTGAAGACCTTCACACACACACCCCTTCACCCCCAGAAGACCCTGTAAAGTTGCACTGACTGACAGGTTGTTTGTAGCTTTAGTTAGGCCGGTGCTTTATTGTTGGTGTCACTAGAGTCAGGATGAAATATTAAGTTTCTCTTCCTTTGAGATTTGTCTGTTGTCTGTAGCATTGACACCAAGTTTCTCTTGACTTCTGTTCTTCTCTCTTCATGTGACACCTCATTCTCTTTTTTTAGGTATAGTCATACTTAAACCAGAGCATAATCCCAGACACAACCTCAAGCTAACTGCTTGTGAAAACTTTGTTTGACTGTAGTTGTAAGCACACTATGGTGATTTTTTTAGACAGCAGAGTTCTTCTCATGCCATAGAATCCTTTGAAGTTTTGTTCTAACTCTTAATTCACCAAGAACTAATTCTCGTTGTTATTGTGCTGTCTGTCTTCAGGTCAGCAAGATTAGCCTTGTGGATCTAGCTGGGAGTGAGCGAGCTGATTCAACTGGTGCCAAAGGAACCCGATTAAAGGTATTGGCTACTGATGAATGAGGAAAGAAAGGGGAGTGAGTGCACAAGCCTCAGGTAGAGTCTTTACTGGACAAATAATAAGGAAAAAAAGGATTTCTGTTATAAGTATGGAAAAGACAGTTGCAAAAATTAAGACTTTTTCTCCTCTGATCATAGATGTGACATTTGGCTCATTTAGTCTGGAGATGTTCACGGTTGAACAAATTTAATTACTATATAATACTGGATTCTCTTTTTTTCAGGAAGGAGCAAATATAAACAAGTCCCTCACAACTCTGGGCAAAGTTATTTCAGCACTGGCTGAAGTGGTAAGTGTGGCACTTGCTTACCTTCAACACCTTTTCCATAACTAGTAAAACAGAGACAGTAGAAACCATGGAACAGCAGAATCATTGATTATTCTTGGCCTTTCATTCTCAGCCAAATTAACTGAGTGTATTTTGACAGATGAATAAAATTGATAGTGTTCTGTGAATGCCATGCAGGCTGATAGAAACTTCATCTCTTGATAAATTAAAGCACTGGATTATTTATCTGTGAAGAAACCTCACAAAAAGAAGGCTGCATTTGTGTAGAAGGCTTGTTCACGTAGCAAGCTTTTAGTTCTGCAGAGCAGTCATTTGATTTTTATCTGAAAAAATAATTTTAGGAAAGTAACTGCAACTTTGCTGATTAAAATTTTAGAAATGCCAGTGTAATCATTTGTTTATCACTGGCTTGTTTAACAGTGATTTAATAATGTGTGGAATTGAGTGAGCATGTTGATCCAAAAGAAATGCTGCAGGATTAGAAAAGTACTTTGTCTTTTACTTTTATACTCAACTGCAATTTAAAAAACAAAACCAAACCAACAAACTCAAGTAAATTGCTTTTGAGTGAGTTCTCAACAGCTGGGACAGGCTGAATATACTTGAGTGCTTTTTATTTTTTTTATATAAAAATATACATATAATTTTTTTTTAATGGAAACTAATCTCATTCGTTGGGCTTCTCAAGAAAAGAAAATACTATCCAAGCTAATATGAAAATGACATGTAAACTGTGTTAAGAAGCTCATCTTGTATCTTCTTCCTATTTCTTTAACGCTTTCCACTTAGGATAACTGCACCAACAAGGTACGATGGTTTAGTAATAGTGGATGTGCTCTTTTTTGCACGAGTGTAAGATTTTATTTGCTTTGAGATCAAAGAGCAGGGATCTTTCATGTCAGATCTTTGAGAAATTCCTGTGGCTATAAATCAGTTATGAAATCTGAGAGTTATCAGTACTAAAATTTAAAAATGTTCTAAAGTTGGGGATAAATTCTGAGTATGGGCCACATATGTATGTGCTGTCATTGTTCACTTAATATCTACACTGTGATTTTTTTTTTTGTGTGTCTTAAATATTTTCCGTTCTGTGCCTGTTTTTCAATAGTGTGTTCTTTCTTTGTAGACTAAAAAAAAGAAGAAGACAGACTTTATACCATACAGAGATTCTGTCCTGACGTGGCTTCTTCGAGAAAATCTAGGTATGGCTGATTTGCCTGTGCCAATATGAAAAGAAATTCTCACAAAATTTTCTGACTGCTTTTAACTCACTTAACTTAAATTTGTATCAAGTATGAGCTTAACTATTTTTAATAGTCAATTCTGAGTCGTATAGTTCTACCTTTTGTTGAAGTTACAAGTCTTTCCTATGATTTTTGTATGTTCCTTAGTAATAGAATATTGTTGAATTCTTTAATTTATTGAAAATACTGATGTTTAGTGGGTATTTAGTGCCTAGATTGTGCACTGTAGTTTCATCTAAAATCTTGCCTGTTCTTTATAGGTGGTAACTCCAGAACTGCGATGGTTGCTGCTTTGAGTCCAGCAGACATAAACTATGATGAAACTTTGAGCACTTTAAGGTACTTTCTCTTTATTTGGGATGGATCTGGATAGCTGTTAGCTCTAGTGGTCAAGTTCTGTCCTTCAAACCTCTGGATTGTTATACTTTGACAAAATCTGTGGGGAGGAAGATTCTGTACTACCCTGAAAGAGGAAAAGTAACCTTTTGTGTGTTAATAAGGAGCTAGGGATTTAATGCCTCCTCTTAGCATGAAAAATAAAACTTGTCTTCTCATGTCCATATGTAATTTTCCAGTGTGGTCCCTAAAACTGAGCATATTAGTCAAGCTGAGGCTTCAAAGCGCTGAATAAAACAAAAAGAAAAAAACATATTGCCCATTGTACATATTAATCCATCTTGAATAGGCCTTGTCTTTTTTGCAGCAATACCTGGTATTAAATATTAATTCAAATGCGTGATTGAATATAATCCATGAACTTTTCCTGACATACATCTGCAAGCTAAATGTCTCCTGTATTGCATAGAAGCACTTAAATGTTCATGGTAAGGTTACATTCTTTTGGTCTGGTTCCAGATATGCTGATCGTGCAAAACAGATTAAATGCAATGCTGTTATCAATGAAGATCCCAATGCCAAGCTGGTGCGTGAGCTGAAGGAGGAGGTGACAAGGCTTAAGGATCTCCTGCGTGCCCAAGGGCTGGGAGATATTATTGACAGTAAGTGGATTAAACAGACCTTGCCATCTTGAGGCTGGTGTTTATTACAGAGGAGAGAGAGCTGGGCCTGGGGGAGAGAGGGGTTTAAAACACAGAAATCAAATGGAGATGTAGGTATAAAATTTTGCACATGGTTTTAGAAATGATAGGCTCTTTTGTCTCTAAACAGCCCATTGCAGGACTGTCTGTAGAGTTGACAGGCCACCTTCAAACTCTCAAGTCAAAACGTCGAGGTTGAGTTCCCTGTTATTGTAGAAATGGTTTTGTGTAATAGAACTTACACATTTAGGAGTTACCTTGGCGTTATGGAGGGCTTTTTGTCTGGCTGCCAATAAAAGGAAAACAGTTGAGATACAGAAACTTAATTTCGTGCTGAGAAAGAAAGCATCATCCACCTCAAAGGGTTAAGGTTATTGGTTGATACCTGACTTCAATGCCATCCTTGCTCAGAAATTAAAATGATGGCTAATTCCTGTTAGACAATGTCCTGAGTGACAAGCCATTTGTCATCTCAAAATATCTCTGAAACAGCTGCTTGTGAATAATAATGAATTCTTCTGGGGCAAGATTTTGAGTGAGGTTGGCAGAGCAGCATTGTACCGATCTGCTTTGCCAGCAACCTCTTAAAGCGGCAGAATGCGCTTGTGCCTGAATTATTTCCTTGTCCTCATTCCAAACAAGGCAAATTACAATTTTAGCTGCTACATTTTTCTATGATATGAAGAGTAATTTAATTCCTAGTGAAGGAGATGCCCCTAAAAACACAGAATGTATTCTAATGTATTATAAAATTCCTTGACTTAAAAAAAGGTGAATGTTGCACCAGCTTCTGATTTGTCAGAGCTTTTTTGCCTGTGAAGCAGAAGTCCTGACTCAGTCACAGACTGTTTAAAGATGTGTAACATTTATTTACCATTTTGTTTGCTTGTTTTCAAGAGAATGGGGCCAGAAGACAATGAAATTCAGGTTTTTTTCTTGCTTGGTACAGTCTGTGTTTTTTGGTTCTAAATCAAAACTGAAACAAATGTGTTACTGAAAATTGCGTTTTGTTTCTTTAAACATCAAGTAGTATTCTCTTCCCTTCCTGTGTCGCTAGTGAACCTTCAATTTTGATCCTTCTTGTATTTTCCCTCCTGCTTCCTTTCAGTTGATCCAATGGGAGATGAATACTCTGGAAGTGGAGGCAAATGTGTGTATTGTGTGGTTCTCTTTTTAACCTGCTTTCTCTGGGTCAGCTTTTAACTGAGCTTTGCATGCCAGCATTTCTCACAGGGAAATCCCAGACAGAACACTGACTGTGGAATGCAATGCAGTTTCATGGAAACGAGCTTAACCAGCATTTCTTAGACCGAGTGGCCAGTCAGAAAAAAAGTACAAAGTTTAAAATGCAACATATATCCATTGCTTGCTTTCTGGCAGGATGTAGAAGGGAGAGTGGTAATTCTTTAGTCTTTTCCTGACAGCCAACAGTTTAGACTCGAATTAGAAAATCTTTTTCTCAAACCTTTCTTGAGTTACTCAGTTGAAACAGCTTCTGCTCACCTAGCTTCCTGGCCTTTTAAGGGTGGACGTCTTACACTGATGAAGGTCTCTTATTTGAGCTCGAGTACTTGGTTGCAGATGATGAACTTAATAGAGTTAAAGCCAGTCAGCAAATAACATTTCATTTCTGTTGTACTGTTTGCTTCTGGGAGAGGGAAACACCCATAGTCCACTGCAAGAGAAATGTATTTTATGTAAATTTTGGGTAGGCAGACTTTTTAAACTCTTTCAGTCAGTCGTCTTCACCCTCACTCAAACAATATCAACTAGAAGAGATCTGTCTGAAATTTCCTAAAATTAAAGCTACTGGTGGTGTAAAGACTCATCCTGGCCTTGTCTAATGTTCTGATGCTGCTTCCAGCGTGTGCATATTCATCCGTGTGAAAGCTGCAGCGTCCAGGCGAAGCTTGCATGATGTTGAGGGGTTTGGCTCTCTGTGGTCACAGCAGCTGTGAAAGCTACTTGCGAGTGCCACTTCTTTTATCTTCAGGAGTGCATGTGCCTATTGGCCTCTCGAGACTTCATCCTCCCTGCCCTGTCATGCCTGCTTTCCTCATCCCGATGACATTCCCTTTTCTTAACCTGCTTTTCTGCTGTTAAACTCCCAGCCCTGATCCCTGTATTTGCAGATGGTGGTTTTCAAACTGACTTAATGCAATCGTCAATTTCATGAGGCTGAAACAGCAGGTCCAACGTGGAGTGAACTAGGGCATAAGGCTGACAATAGCAGAATTGTTCAGGGTAAGAGTAGAGGAGATGTAGGAAGATGGGAAATTTATGCAATGTCTGGGTGAGAATCACACATATTTAGTGTGGAGCCCTTATTTATAACAGGCAAAGTCTGACTTGACCTGTTTCTTTCCTAAGGATACATATTTCAAAGGGTTTGGAAATAAATTTTAAAACTATCAAAATTATTAAAACTGAGCTAGTTAGTCTTCTGATATTTCTGTGTTAGAAGATTTTTTTTTTTTTAGTGTGTGATTATTCTGAGGATATCGTTTACAGCCATATCTCAGAAGCTGTTAGAGTAAAAGAAATTACTTTCAGATATTCATTCTTAAATCATTTACACACCTTTTCTTTGTTTTCTGTTTTTCAAGGAGGCATTTTTCAGGCCTCAAGGTTTTCAGGCTACAAAAGCTGCTTATTAATATTTTTTAAACCTTCCTCACCTAAACAAAGACCAAAAAGCTTTAAGGCAACTTCTGAAGTATGAGAGCCTTATCAGATATTTCACCGGTCAGGTATCCGAGGTAGGCATTTTTCAGATAAGAGGCTCAAGCAGGAACTGAATGCTGTTATTGTGAACGTGGGTTCCCTTCTCCCTGACACGTACTGGCAGGTGATTTACACACCCTCCTGTGAGAATTTAAGGAGGGGTAGCTCTTTATCCTTGTGGTCTGCATGGTTGAGCAGCAGAGCCACTGCTGTGATACAGATTTCCTTAATTATTTTAGGTTAAAAGAATCTGGAGGAGAATGTTTTGCTGAGTTTAAGGGGTTGATGTCTCTATGGACTTCAGCCCAAAATGTCACTTATGTCACAAGGGACTATATCTGCTCCTGGTCTGAGCTCCATGGTGCTCAATTTAGTGTTCAGTTAGGAACAGGATGGTTTATTTTTTGACAAGTGGGTAATTTATCTTTTTCAAGCTGTTTTGATCAAAATGATTTATGATGTAGTCCTTACTAATAATCCTCAGGGTCTGAACTGAGTTATCATTATGTTATGGATACTAATATTAAAAGATTTGTTTCAGAACTGCCATCTAAAAATTACAAAACTTGTCTTGTTGCTGCTTAAATGCTTTCCTCTTACACTGGTATTTCCTTCCTTTCCTTTTTCCTCTTCCTTCCCTCTTCCTGTTTTCCTTTTCCCCACCTTCCTGCCTTCCCTGTGTCTGTGTGTCTCTCTCCCAGATCTGAAAGATTTTCAGAACAATAAACATAGATACTTGCTAGCCTCCGAGAATCAACGTCCTGGCAATTTTTCCACAGCCTCCATGGGGTCCCTCACTGCATCTCCATCCTCCTGCTCTCTCAGTAGTCAGGTGGGCATAACATCTGTGTCCAGTATACAGGAAAGAATCATGTCAACACCTGGAGGAGAAGAGGCGATCGAACGTTTGAAGGTGGGTATCGCTGCACATTCAGATTATGGCCTTTTCCAAGGCTAAAGAAATGGCAGTGAACCTGGGACAATCTTCCTTCACAAATGTATCCAGTGTGCTGCTCTTTCTGGAGGAAGCTCTCTGAAACCCACTTGCACCTTAGAAAGGGCACTTAACTGCGTTGGGCTAGAAACGGGATTCATGCACAGCCTTTCCTGTTAGGATTATTTAGGTTTAATTGTAGCCTGGACCTACAACTAAATTATAAATGAAAAATCTTGATTCCTGTTTATGGGTCCTTTGCAGTGGTAATTAGGAAAAAATTGATCCTAACTATAGACTTCAGAAGACCTGGTCAGCAGTAGTGTGGACAAAGTCTGACTAGCAAATGCACTCAGCTTTCAGAAAACCAAATTACCCCAAAGTTGAAAAAAGGAGGAAGAATAATCCTGCCACTGTTGTCTTCGCCCAGCCCCCACAGATTAAAATGTGAAGCACACAGAATAGCACGCTTTGTCCGGACAATAGCAGCCTTGTCCCAATTCTGCATAGAATTGAACCGCATCAGAAGTGCAGTACAGTGAAGTATTTCTTAATTTTTCTGAAAGCCCCCCGCCCCAGTCTCCATGGGTGGATGAGTGGGGAGAGCTGGCTGTGTTGACACTGTGCTTCATTCTCATGTCTTGTCCATGAAATGTTGCCACAGGGCTTGGAATGGGCTGGAACAGACACTGCATATCCTTTTCCTATTGGAAACCTGTCGTTGCCATGGAAATAACAGTATGGTCTCTGCAGTTCCTTGTCATCCAGTTACTGAATGATGTCTGTAAATCAGATTTAGAAAAAATAGACAAAATGAAAATATTTGAGGTGGTTCAAATTAAAGTCTGATTATGGTTAGATATGAAGTTGTCTTTTCTTCCCAGCTTGCCTTCAAGGCTAATTTACCCTTTTAAAAATTAAGGGAAACAACTTAGAGTTTTGAAGTGCTGAGAATACTTTTTATATCCATAATTAATTTGAGGTCTAGAACTCAGCACAAACTTTAATGGCTTTGTGTATTATGTAAAGAACTTTGAGAAGAATTGTAAAGCACCTTCTGGGATTTTCACACAGGAATCTGAGAAGATCATTGCAGAGCTGAATGAAACCTGGGAAGAGAAGCTGAGGAAAACTGAGGCCATTAGGATGGAAAGGTCAGGAATCAGAAGTGCTGTAGATGTGGATGGTCTCCAAAAAACGGAGAAGTGTGGGAGAATGGAGAATGTTACTCTGTCCAAAAGCAATGGAACCGCAGAATAGTGCTAAGTGACAATTCTGTTGACCTTTATCTAGAAACAGCAGGAGCAATGGGGAGAGAGAGCCCAATTCTTTCCTGGATTTCCAATAGTTAAAGTGTTGTAATTCAAATAACTTTCTACGGTGCTACATTGGCTTCAGTGATGAAGCAGCATGGAGTCCTGGTCTCTTTATTCCCCCTTTCACCATTCCCTGGTATTCCAAAAATTCTGGCCCTAAAGTTAAGCAGAGAAGATAAAACTTTTAGTACCGCTGTATCTAAAATTATGAACCAGCTCCAGGTTTCCAGCTTTGGTTTGAATTGCAAGAGTGATAGCATTATTACACAAAAATGCTGTTAAATCTCTGTTAAAGTTTTCCTGGTGCAGTTCTTCAGGCCTGTAAACTGTAGGACTAAAGTTCAGACATTTGCTCTATTGTGTTATGAGGTGGTGACAGATGTGTGGTCAGCAGATAGGCTGGTTGAAAGTCTAATGTATTTCATTCCATGGCTTTTATGAGAACCTATTTTGCCTAAGAAGCCAACAATATGATAAATATCTTGCTTTTTTTCTCTCAGGGAGGCATTGTTGGCAGAAATGGGAGTTGCCATTCGGGAAGATGGAGGAACACTGGGAGTCTTCTCGCCTAAAAAGGTAGGGAAAATGGATAACTGTTGTATCATGGTTCTAAAAGGTTGAATTTGCTAATCCTCTTTCCCCTTCGAAAAAGGGATTGTAATCAAACAAACCACTGAACATAAGGGATGCAGGGGGGTACTTTTTCCAGTACATGTCAATAGTTCTATCTTCTTAAATTCGAAAGAAGCGGAACTGTGCCGGAAATGAGCAGAAATCAGGGCTATAAATAAAACATGATCAAGTTAGTAAAGAAGCTATCTATGCAGCCTACGCAGAATTACTGAAGAAGTACAAATAAAAGAATGTACTTTCTAGTATCTCAAAGTTTTGAACAAGGAGCACAGGGTAATATTTCAGCTTGAAACTTGCACGTGCAACAGCCTTGATCTAAGGTTAAATGGGGACCTATCCACATGCGTTGTTCAGAAATACAGGACAGTAAAATTGGTTAAAATGTTACGTTTGGAGCAGGTAGAACTCTATTTTGCTTTTGATGTCTGCTCCACAAGTTCCTAAGGTTTGTAAAGAGGCTAATTCGTTGAGTGTTCTTTACATTTCTTTCTCTTAATGTTATGGATCCTCATCTCCTTTTAGATTTTTCCTCAGAGGCCCTCAGCTCTTTTTGATGACTCTTTTGGTGCATTTTCAGCTGATCAGGTTTGTGTATAAGTGCCATCTGGACTAAGTAGTTGCTTTGGTAATAGATTAGATTTATTTTGACCCATATAGGATTTATAAGGAAAAGTAAAACTCCTAAACTAGTAATTTCTGCTTCTCTTCCTTGCTATCCTTGCTGTTCAGTTTCATTAGTTCTCCTTCTAGTAACTGTGGCTGCTTTTGTGAAAATTTAGGAGATGTAGATAGCAAATGTGAAGTTTTTTTTCATAAAGACTTTACACTTCTGAGGTACCAGTCTGTATCTAATGATATGCTACTCAGACAGCAGCAGTTTTGACAACTGAGCTGTAAGTTGAACTCTGTAAGGTGAATTTTGCCCACTTAATGAATTAGAACTTATCAAATTGTGCAATCATTGCTGTGGCTACCAGTTTTGCCTTTGATGGCAGCAAATGTCTTGAAAGGGACTGTGGAAAACTCATTATTCATTCTGCCATGCAAGGTGGTAGCAAGGATAATCCTTCAGCTCATGCTTGAGGAATGCTGTGCAGGAGAAAGCTGATGACATCGCTGTCCATGGATGAATACTGTGTCTCAGAATGAGGGAAGAGTCAGCTTTGCTAATATCAACTTTCAAGTTGCTGAGCTTTATTTCTTACCGGAGCCTTCTGTTGCCTTTGAAATACCCGTTCAGGGTTCAGTTTAGTGTGGTAAATGAACTCATGTTAAAACACCTATGTATAGGCTACAGCACTATTTCTCAAAGTGTCCAAGTGGTACAGTCATAATGGTGTTACAGCTCTTCACTATGGCTGGGATTTGCTTTCTCTCCAGTTTTCCTCTTGCTTTAAGAGCTTTGTACTGCTCCAAAGGTTGGTTTGAATGCAGTGAATAATGATGACGGCATGGGAAGTCTTCATCTGCAGTTTTAAGTGGCCCCTATATTTTTCGGTGTGAAAAAGGTGTCTTGGATTTTCCTTCTTTCTGTCTTTATAGTTAAAACTTCCATTGGGCAATTGACAATCAGACTGCTTCATTCACAGGCAAATTTCATTGTAAACACTGAGTAATTTTTGAGCTTCTGTGAACTGAGTGTTGTTAACATCTCTCAAGTAAACAGTTTTGCAGCTACAGTAAAGAGATGGAAACAATGTCCCCAAGGACTCTTAGCCAAATTTAGTTTTGCTGAATTTATTCTGAGGGGATCTATTATGAGGTATCTATTAAGTGGCTTATTAACAGTTTTATTTCTCTTATATCACTTTTCTTCCTTAATTCCGTTTAACTGTTTCTGCCTTTTCTTTTGTGCTTGTGCTTACTGCTATCTCACTGGCTAGATTTTCACACCAAGGCCTTGTGACTTGTTTGCTGATTCCAATGGGGTTTTTTCACCAAAGAAGGTTGGTTTAGTAACCGTAGTGGATTTAAATTTAGAAGAACTTTAGATTAAGAGGTTTTTAGCTGTTTGTATCAGAGAATGTTGGTAGCTTTAGATTTTATTCTGATGTTAACAGCTTTTGCCAAATGAGCACCTGACCTGTATTGCCCAAGAAAAGTCAATCTTGATTCCACATCAGCTTCAAATTTTTACTGAAGTAACCTTTTCTGCTCTTGGATTTCCTTTGCCAAAGTTTACAGAGACTTTACAAAGAATCTTTTTTTCTCTCTTTTTGCCCCCGACCCCGCCCCCCCCCGCCCCCCTACCCGGACTTGGCCCCCCGGCCTCCCAGGCTTGGGCTGGGGGCCTGTTGGGGGGGGGGGGCCAAACCCCGGTATGGGGGAAGGGACACTGGGGGGTGGGGGGACACTGGGATTCTGGAGGGGCAAGGTGAGTGTTTGGGGTCTGAGGGGGGGCCTGGGTTTTATGGCAACCCCCCTCGAACCCTCCAGACTCCACCCCCCCCAACCCAGGCATAAGAGAATGTCCTGGGGTACATCCAGCAGCTGCAGAGGACCCTGAGCGTTGCCCAGGATGGGGCTGGTAATGGGGACACACACCCCTGGGGACTCCCCCATTCTGGGACCCTCTCCCTGACCCCTCTCACCCAATTTTTGAGACTTGGGACCCTCCACTTCAAAGGAAGTGTGAGAAATGGTCAAACAATTCGTGTTAATGGAGTGATTTAAAGTGTAAACTTTGGGAGGAGACGACTGAGGGAAAAGATAACACCATTGTTATCTCTCAGCCTCTTATCTGATAACAAGGAGGAGGGGTAAAGGTCTCCCAAAT